>CAUYLG010043467.1:0-23181 GCA_963573385.1 Cacajao melanocephalus
ATGCAGTCTAAAAATGGGTATTAAAAACCTCTTTTATGCCAATAATTGTGCTTAACAATGGAGACAGGAAGGAATAAGAGATGAAAATAACAAATAAGCAGCCAACCAATATTTTATTTAAACCTGTGAAATGCTATGCAATTCACTTCTAAGTGGGTAGTCTCATTTTACTGTTTGAAAGTGGGCAATAATGTGTTCTTGTTTCTTTTTTTAAGTTTTCTTATTTTATTATATTTTACTTTAAGTTCTGTGATACATGTGCAGAATGTGCAAGTTTGTTACATAGGTATACGTGTGCCATGGTGGTTTGCTGCACCTATCAACCCATCATCTAAGTTTTAAGCCCTGCATGCATTAGATATTGGTCCTAATGCTCTCCTTCCCCTTGTCCCCCACCCCCCAACAGGCCCCAGTGTGTGGTGTTCCCCTACCTGTGTCCATGTGTTCTCATTGTTCAACTCCCACTTATGAGTGAGAACATGAGGTGTTTGGTTTTCTGTTCCTGTGTTAGTTTGCTGAGGATAATGTCTTCCAGCTTCATCCATGTTCCTGCAAAGGACATGATCTCATTCTTTTTTTTGGCTGTATTGTATTCCGTGGTGTTTATTACCACATTTTTTTTTAAAATCCAGTGTATCATTGATGTGCATTTGGGTTGGTTCCATGTCTTTGCTACTGTAAATAGTGCTGCAATAAACATACATGTGCAAGTGTCTTTGTAGTAGAATAATTTATATTCTTTTGGGTATATACCCACTAATGGGATTTCTGGGTCAAATGGTATTTCTGGTTCTAGATCCCTGAGGAATCACCACACTGTCTTCCACAATGGTTAAACTAATTTACACTCCCACCAACAGTGCAAAAGCGTTCTTATTTCTCTATAGCCTCGCTAGCATTTATTGTTTCTTGACTTTTTAATAATTGCCATTTTGACTGGCGTGAGATGGTATCTTGCTGTGGTTTTGATTTGCATTTTTCTAATGACCAATGATGACGACCTTTTTTTCATGTCTGTTGGCAGCATGAATGTCTTCTTTGGAGAAGTGTCTGTTCATATCCTTCACCCACATTTGATGGAGTTGTTTGTTTCTTGTTGTAAATTTGTTTACAGATTTGTTTCAGGTTCTGGATATTAGACCTTTGTCAGATGAGTAGATTGCAAAAATTTTCTCCCATTCCATAGATTGCCTGTTCACTCTGATGCTAGTTTCTTTTGCTATGCAGACACTCTCTATTTTAGTTAGATCCCATTTGTTAATTTTGGCCTTTGTTGCAATCGCTTTTGGTGTTTTAGTCATGAAGTATTTGCCCATGCCTAGGTCCTGAATTGTATTGTCTAGATTTTCTTCTAGGGTTTTTGTGGTTTTGGGTTTTACATTCAAGTCTTAAATCTATCTTGAGTTAAGTTTTGTATAAGGTGTATGGAAGGGCTCCAGTCTCAGTTTTCTTCATTTGCCTAGCCAGTTTTCCCAGCACCATTTATTAAATAGGGAATCATTTCCCCATTGCTTGTTTTCTTAGGTTTGTGGAAGATCAGATATTATTTCTGAGGTCTCTTTTCTGTTCCATTGGTCTATATATCTGTTTGGGTACCGGTACCATGCTGTTTTGGTTACTGTAGCCTTGTAGTATAGCTGGAAGTCAGGTAGTGTGATGCCCCCAGCTTTGTTCTTTTTGCTTAGGATTGTCTTGACTATATGGGCTCTTTTTTGGTTCCATATGTAATTTAAAGTAGTTTTTTCTAATGCTGTGAAAAATGTCATTGTAGTTTGATGGAAATAGCAGCGTCTATAAATTACCTCGGGCAGTGTGGCCATTTTCAAAATATTGATTCTTCCTATCCATGAGAATGGAATGTTTTTCTATTTGTTTGTATCCTCTTTGATTTCCTTGAGAAGTCATTTGTAGTTCTTTTTTGAAGAGGTCCTTCATGTCCCTTGTTAGCTGTATTCCTAGATATTTTATTCTCTTTGTAGCAATTGTGAATGGGAGTTCATTCATGATTTGGCTCTCTGCTTGTCTGTTGTTGTATAGGAATGCTTGTGATTTTTGCACATTGATTTTGTATCCTGAGACTTTGCTGAAGTTGCTTATAAGCTTAAGGAGTTTTGAGGCTGAGATGATAGTGTTTTTTAAATATAGAATCATTTTATCTGCAAACAGAGACAATTTGACTTCCTCTCTTCCTATTTGAATGCTCTTTCTTTTTCTTGCCTGATTACCCTGGCCAGAACTTCCAATACTATGTTGAATAGGACTGGTGCAAGAGGACATCCTTGTTTTGTGCCAGTTTTCAAAGGGAATGCCTTCAGCTTTTCCCCATTCAGTATGAAGTTGTCTATAGGTTTGTCATAAATAGCTTTTATTATTTTGAGATATGTTCCATCAATACCCAGTTTATTGAGAGCTTTTAACATGAAGGGATGTTGAATTTTATTGAAGGCCTTTTCTGCATCTATTGAGATAATCATGTGGTTTTTGTCATTGGTTCTGTTTATGTGATGGATTACGTTTATTGATTTGTATTGATTTGCATATGTTGAACCTGGCTTGCATCCCAAGGATAAAGCCAACTTAATCGTGGTGGATAGGTTTTTTGATGTGCTGCTGGATTCAGTTTGCTAGTATTTTATTGAGAATTTTTATATCAATGTTCATCAGTGATATTGGCCTGAAGTTTTCTTTTTTTTCCTGTGTCTCTGTCAGGTTTTGTTATCAGGATGATGCTGACCTCATAAAATGAGTTAAAGAGGAATCCCTTCTTTTCAACTGTTTGGAATAGTTTCAGAAAGAATGGTACCAGCTCCTTTTTGTACCTCTGGTAGAACTCAGATGTGAATCCCTCTGGTCCTGGACATTTTTTTGGTAGGCTAGTAATTACTGCCTTAATTTCAGAACTTGTTATTGGTCTATTCAGGGATTTGACTTCTTCCTTCTTTAGTCTTGGGAAGGTGTATGTGTCCAGGAATTTATCCATTTCTTCTAGCTTTTCTAGTTTATTTGTGTAGAATTGTTTATAGTATTCTCTAATGGTAGTTTGTATTTCTGTGAGGGCAGTGGTGATATCCCCTTTATTATTTTTTATTATGTCTACTTGATTCTTGTCTCTTTTCTTCTTTACTTGTCTAGCTAGTGTCTATTTATTTTGTTGATTTTTTCAAAAAAAACAGCTCCAGCTCCTGGATTCATTGATTTTTTGAAGGGTTTTTTGTGTCTCTATCTCCTTCAGTTCTGCGATGATCTTAGCTATTTCTTGTCTTCTGCTAGCTTTTGGATTTGTTTTCTCTTGCTTCCCTAGCTCTTTTAATTGTGATGTTAGGGTGTCAACTTGAGATCTTTCCAGCTTTCTGATGTGGGCCTTTAGTGCTATAAATTTCCTTCCTAACACTGCTTTAGCTGTGTCCCAGAGATTCTGGTGCATTGTCTTTATGTTCTCAATGGTTTCAAAGAACTTCTTGATTTCTGCCTTAATTTTATTATTTACCCTGGAGTCATTCAGGAACAGGTTGTTCAATTTCCATGTAGTTGTGTAGTTTTGAGTGACTTTCTGGATCCTGAGTTCGAATTTGTTTGCACTGTGGTCTGAGAGACTTATGATTTCAGTTATTTTGCATTTGCAGAGGAGTGTTGTACTTCCAATTATGTGGTCAATTTTAGATAAGTCCCATGTGGCACTGAGAAGAATGTATATTCTGTTTATTTGGGATGGAGAGTTCTGTATGTGTCTCTTAGGTCTACTTGATCCAGAGCTGAGTTCAAGTCCTGAATATCTTTGTTAGTTTTCTGTTTCATTGATATGTTTAATATTGACAATTGGGTGGTAAAGTTCCCCACTATTATTGTGTAGGAATCTAAGTCTCTTTTTAGGTATCTAAAAATTTGTTTTATGAATCTAGGTGCTCCTGTATTGGGTGCATATATATTTAGGATAGTTAGATTTTCTTGCTGAATTGATCCCATTACCATTATATAATGCCCTTTTTTGTCTTTTTTGATCTTTGTTGGTTTAAAGTTTATTTTATCAGAGACTAGGATTGCAACCCCTGCTCTTTTTTGCTTTCCATTTGCTTGATAAGTTTTTCTCTGTCCCTTAATTTTAAGCCTATGTGTGTCTTTGCAAGTGAGATGGGTCTCCTGAATACAGCACACTGATGGGTCTTGATCCTTTATCCTATTTGCCAGTCTGTGTCTGTTAATTGGGGACTTTAGCTCATTTAAATTTAAGGTTAATATTGGTATATATGAATTTGATCTTGTCATCATGATGCTGGCTGGTTATTTTGCACACTAGTTGATGCAGTGTCTTCATAGTGTCATTGATCTTTATATTTTAGTGTGTTTTTGCAGTGACTGGTACTGATTTTCCCTTTCCATATTTAGTGCTTCCTTCAGGAGCTCTTGCAAGGCAGGTCTGGTGGTGATGAAATCCCTTAGCATTTGCTTATCTGGAAAGGATTTTATTTCTCCTTCACTTATGAAGCTTAGTCTGACTGGATATGAATCTCTGGATTGAAAATACCTTTGTTTAAGAATGTTGAATATTGGCCCCCACTCTCTTCTAGCTTGTAGGGTTTTACTGAGAGGTCTGGTATTAGTCTGATGGGCTTCCCTTTGTAGGTGACCTGGCCTTTCTCTCTGGCTGCTCTTAACATTTTGACCTTTGAAAATCTGATGATTATGTTTCTTGGGGTTGATCTTCTTGTGGAGTATCTTAGTGGTGTCCTCTGTATTTTCTGAATTTGAATATTGACCTGTCTTGCTAGGTTGGGGAAGTTATCCTCGATAATACCCTGAAGTGTGTTTTCCAACTTAGTTCCATTCTCCCAGTCTCTTTCAGGTACTTCAATCAATTGTAGGTTCAGTCTTTTTACCTAGTCCGTATTTCTCGGATGTTTCTTTCATTCCTTTTCATTCTTTTTTCTCTAGTCGAGTCTGCGTGTCTTATTTCAGCAAGATGTTCTTCAAACCTGGATATCCTTTCTTCTGCTTGATCAATCCAGCTTTTGGCACCTGTGTGTGCTTCATGAAGTTCTCGTACTGTGTTTTTCAGCTCCATCAGGTTATTTATGTTCCTCTTTTAACTGGTTATTCCAGTTAGCAGCTCTATAACCTTTTATCAAGGTTCTTAGCTTCTTTGCATTGTGTTAGAGAATTATCCTTTAGCTCAGTGGAGTTTATTACCCACCTTCTGAAGCCTACTCCTGTCGATTCATCCATCTCATTCTCCATCCAGTTCTGTACCTTTGCTGGAGAGGTATTGCAATCACTTAGAGGAGAAAAGGCATTCTGGCTTCTGGAATTTTCAGTTTTTGCACTGGTTTTTCCTCATCTTCGTGGAGTTGTCTATCTTTGGTCTTTGAGGTTGATGGCCTTTTTTGTTGAGGATGTTGCGGGTGTTGCTTTCTGTTTGTTAGTTGTTCTTCTAATAGTCAGGCCCCTCTTCTGCAGGTCTGCTGCAATTTGCTGGAGTCCACTCCACACCCTGGTCGTCTGGGTATCACCAGCGGAGGCTGCAGAACAGCAAAGACTGTGGCCTGCTCCTACCTCTGGAAGCTTTGTTTCAGAGGAGCATCAGCCTGATGCCAGCTGGAGCTCTCCTGTATGAGGTGTCTGCTGACCCTTGTTGGGAGGTCTCTTTCAATCAGGAGACACTGGGCTAGGGACCCACTGGAGGAGGCTGTGTGTCCCTTAGCAGAGCTGCTGCTCTGTGCTAGGATAATCCCCCTTGCCAGTATCAGCCACTCTCTTCAGAGCTTACAGGCAGGAAAGATTAAGTCTGCTGAATTTGGGACTGCAGCCTTCCCTCCCCCAGGTGCTCGGTCCCAGGGAGATAAGAGTTCTGCCTGTAAGCTCCTCACTGGAGCTGCTGGATTTTCTGCAGAGATGCCCTTCTCAGTGAGCAGGAAATCTAGAGAAGCAGTCTGGCCACAGCCGCTTTGCTGCACTATGGGGAATTCCACCCAGTCCAAACTTCCCAGTCTCCTTAGCACTGTCAGGGGAAAACCACCTGCTAAAGCCATAGTAATGGTGGTCACCCCTCTCCCTAGAAAACTCTATTGCCCCAGGCCAACTCCAGACTGCTCTGCTGGCAGTGGAACTCTCAAGCCAGTGGTTCTTAGCTTGCTGGGCTCTGTGGGAGTCGGACCTACTGAGCAAGACTGCTTGGCTTCTGGTTTCAGCCCGCTTCCCAGGGGAGTAGATGATTCTCCTGTCTCACTGGCACTTCAGGTGCTTCTGGAGTATTAAAAAACTCCTGCAGCCCAGTGCCTGACCAAAAAGCCACCCAGTTTTGTGCTCAAAACCCAGGGCCCTGGTGGTGTAGGCTCACGAGGGAAATCTCCTGATCCTTGGATTGCAAACATCCTTGGGAAAAATGTAGTACCCTGGGTAGGTAGCACCATCCCTCACAGCTTCCCTTGGCTGGGGGAAGGAGGCCCTCTGGCTCCGTGCACTTCCTGGGTGAAGCGATTCCCTACTCTGCTTCTGCTCGCTCTCCACTGCCTAACAAGTCCCAGTGAGATGAGCTGGGTACCTCAGTTGGAAATGCAGAAATCACCCGCCTTCTGCATTGGTCTCGCTGGGAGCTGCAGACTGCAGCTGTTTCTATTCAGCCATCTTGGCCCCTCCCACTTAGTTTCTATCATTGGAATATTGCATTATTTTTCCTTGAAAGTTTTCTTAAACATAGTAGAGCAAACAAACCCTAGACTCTCCTAGTGGAACATTTATCAAAATGTGTTTCATAGAGATGTTCCTTAAACAACAAAAAACAACCAACAGCACACACACACACACACTCACACACACACACACATGCATACACACACACACACATACACACATATAACCAAGTCAGGTTAAAAGATTGTTTAATACATTGGGGAAATACTGCACACTTAAGGTTGTGTCTCTTGCAGAATTCCAATGCATGTTAGTTTATAGAGGCTCTGCAAAACTCTTCAATAAAGAAAGCTGTTTATTTAACGCATGGTTTCCCAAACTGATTTGGCCATAGAACTATTTTTGTGGGTATGTATACATCTTTTAGCCTCCTGAAGAATAAGTATTATGTGGAACACACTTTTGATAATGCTGGTCTAGTCTAATTTCTTTCATACTGAATTTTGAATAGCAACGTAGTTTTCTGGAAAGAGCATAGGTCAAGAGGCAGGAGACCAAAAGGCTCAGATTTGCTGAGTAATTAAGTCAGTAAATGAGTGAGTGAATTAATGAGTCCTGGTTTCTGTTTTATCACTAACTTGCTCTAGTATCTTGAGCCAGTCTTTTGAATATTTGATTATTAAATGTTCTAGTCAAAAAACATGTAAGATTACTTGCCCTAATTACTTAGTAGATGTTGAAAAATAGTAGAAATTAAAGTATTTGAAAGCAAAAGTAATTAAAAAAGAAAAAACATACAAAATGTTATACTCTCTTTATATACAGAAATATTTAGAGGAGAATTATGATGTATAGGAATTACTTTAAAATACATTAGCTAAAATGTAAATGAAGCAAATTTAACAAAATATTAATAAACAATATAGCTGATAGGTATATGTGCATTTGTTCTACTATTCTATTTTTATGTATGTTTGAAATTTTTCAAAGTAAAAAGTTTTAAAAATTCAAAAAAGTAGTATGTGATTTTATGTAAAGTTGCAATTATTAATACAGACACTGATTTTATAGAACAGTGTATAGGATTACAAAGAAGCATGATTATTTTGTCATCGTGTCCTCCTTGCAACCAAGGGCAGACATTTCTTGAGCTGTCATGTCTGGTTAGGGTGGTCACTTCAGAATTTTCCTTTGTGTAATATCTGCTGGCTAAAATAAGATTTGAACTCAAAACCTAGGGTTCATTATGACTATACCCTGGCACAGTAATTCTCAAAGGGTGTTCCATGGACCAATAGCAACATTACCTAGGAACTTGTCAAAATGCAAATCCACAGACTCTGTCTCATGCTTACTGAATCAGAAACACTCGGAGTGGGTTCCAGCCTCCTGCGTCGTAGCAAGGCTCCCCGACAATTTTGATGCTTGCTCAGATTTTAGAATCACCTATTGTCTTGATCTACAACACAAGACTGAAGTGCAATATAAAAACTCTTTCTGTCATTACTCATTACTATTGTGGTATCATATATTTCATAAATTCTTAATTCTATATTGGAAATAGTAAACAGGGATCCTATTATTGATTAACTCAGCATCTTTCTCCATCTTCAGGTGATTGTTTACACAGGTTGAGTCGATGGAGTTAGGACCTGAGAATGTGTGTATTGTGTTAATGACCTGAGAACCCTGATGCATGTCACAATGGCCCGACCCACACAAGGCATGCTTACCAGATGGAAAGAGAAGTTTTCATTGTGCAGATATATTTAGACACATCATTCCAGTTGTTGATGTCTTATTATCTTGGTTTTGTGACAAGGATATTCTCCAGTGGAATCTGCTTATCTGTGGATGGTGGATGACAGACTATCTCCATGCCTGAAGCATGTTTAAAAGCACACAAGTTACTGGAGCAGAGTGCTTGGGTTTAGTTGCCATTTAGCTAGTAGCTGGTCACTGAGGCGGAACAGCCCCTTTCAACTTTGGTAAAAAGCAAAAACAAAAAACAAAAACCCATAGCCATGAGGTTGAGGCTTCTAAAAGTCATAAAGCAGCCCACAAACTCTTTCCCCTTGAGGCTTTATGGTACAGGTGGCTAACAACTTATATTTTGAAAATAAATTCTTAATCAAGCTTCTTCAGAGAAATCCATAAAGCTTTGTATTCTACTATTAACTTATTGAATTGGAGAAGAATCATTTCTATACAGGTGGATTTTGATGAGGAAATGGAAATTTGGGAACCTTTCTCTAACTGAATAGTTGGCATTATATATGTATTCTAAATTCAGAATAATATAGCCCTCTATTCTTACATTTTTAAAGGAAGAGGGTCATTTTGTTGATCATATTTCACTTTTTAAGCTAACACTTGGCAAAAGTTCTTCCCTAATGTTTATGGAAAGAAGGATCAGACATAGCATCACAGGTAATTTTCTCAAACTTTTTGCTACTTCTCTTGTCCCTGCCACTTAAAGATGGCAGAAGCTTTTGGTTATGCAGAGACCATGGCCATTTCTAATGCTGACATCTGTAGTGTGAGATCCACTGGCACTGCTCTGCTGGCAAATTGAGGGCATGTTTTAACCTTTTACAATGAATCAGTATTGTACTAGGTTTTGCCATTTATAATGTTCCCTTTCCGGCCTACTTCTAATTTGTTCAATTCTAGAGCAATTAAGGACTGTAAAAATTTCTGAATCCCATTTAACAAATCTCTTGGAACAGTTGAGAAGGCAATACATGAAGTAGTGAGGAGTAAAAACCAGAGGACCTTTGGTTTGTAAAGCCTGGACCCATTCCTGGGTCTTTATCTGGCAGTAGCTACAGCAGCATGTAGTGAAGAGGAAAAGCTGAGGGAACAAGTCTTATGGAAGCAGTCCATTTTATTCTTTGGCTTGATTTTTTCCTAAATCTGTATGAAACATTTTAGCTGAAACCCATCTGACAAAGGCTTGATTTTGTGTGTCAAATGTACAGCAATAAATGTGGAAGCTATTTTTATATTGGGGACTCTGGGCAGGAAACTAGGCTGTCATTCTAGGACAGGTTAAAGGCAAGTTTGTGATGGACAAGGGCAAGGTTCAGGAAATTCAGGAGTAACAAGACACTTTTGAGCTTTGGCTGAAGCAGGAAACGACCCTAGATAACTCACAGGGAGAGAAAGTGTCTTAGAAGACAGGTCTGATTGAAGGCCTTTATATACACAACCCAAGGTCTCCTCTGTTGGCTCCAGAAGGTGTCATCTACTTCTTGCAGTATTAAGAGAAATTTACCGAGTTCAGACCTTGATTAAACAGATACTTATGGAGATCCTTGCCCTCTAGAAAAGAAGACAGGCATTCTATAGTAGTTACAATCATAGTGAAAGACCAGGGTGCTGTAGGAGCCCAATTGAGAAGCACTATGCAACTGAAGCTCTCATTCATTCACTAAACAAACATTTTAACCACAAACTATCAACTTCATTCCAGGTACTAGGTGCTGAGAATTCAGTGCTGAATAAAAAAAGACATGACTCTTGCTTTCCTGGGGCTTATAGTTCAAGAAGGAATAAACTTAAACATTTATACTCCCTATTTGTGATCAGTTTAGTCATTCTGGAATAAACTTTCATGACAGGAGGTAGGGCCTCATCTTTGGACCTGATTTTGTGTGTGTGTGTGTGTGTGTGTGTGTGTGTGTGTGTTTATATGTGTGATTTCTCTAGACAGACTAAAGGTAGAGAGAGTTGTGTGTGTACATATATATATGTATATATATTTACATGTATAGATATATATATATGTGTGTCTCTCCATATATATAAAGACATATAAGTGTGTATATATATATATATATATATATATAGTTTGTTACAGCAGTTAGTACTACTGTTGTACTAGAGATAGAGAGAGGTGTATATACACAACAAAGAATCCTCAAATAACAGTGGTAAATACAATGAAAGTTTATAGTCCAATGTGAATTGGTAGGGATTAACAGCGGTTGAGGGATTCTGTTCTCTGCATTCATACCTCCCATTTTGACACATAGCCTTTTCCTACTCTGCATTGTTACATACCCTTTTATGGACATATTTTATCTCCATAACTAAGTTTCTAGATTCTTAGACCTCTTTGTTTCCCTATTGCTTATCATGTCTGTTGAAGATAATTTTCTAGATTTATGTACATTATTAAATCAAATAATGGAGTAGATTCAAAGTGAGTAGAATTATACATGGTTAAAGTAGAGAAAAGAACTGAGAGATTTTTTAGTTTCAAGTATCTTGTTTTACAGATGAGGAAACTGGAATCCAGAAAACAGTCCTAAAGTCTATCATTTCTCTCAGTGAATCTCACCCAACTCAGTCAGCCAAGTGGAGGCTCTATCTCATATAGAAAGGGCATTGCCAGACCAGAGAAGATAATAGCTAATTAATCATAGTATGACCTGCTTTGTATTGCCTTGTAAGGTAGAAAAGAGGGGCATTTTAGTTAATTCACATTTTTCACTTTCCTGGTGCTTGGACTTTCTCAGTCCATAAACTTATCTGTAAATGGATTCTTTCAAATATATAGCAGATTTTGAAAAGAATCAAAGTTATTTTTTAAAAAAGAGGTCACTCATACACTTATGAGATGTCTGGAGTATAGTCTTTTAGGATACTGAGTAAGCCCTTGGCAGGTTTGTTATGACCCAAGTCTTCTCTGGAATTTAATCAATGCACTAATTTGAACTGGAACAAATGAAAAAAAAAAAAAAAGGGAAGCTTTCTTTTCAATTCAAAGTAAATTGCATTCCAGAGAAATCAGTCTCTGGTTGTAACTGGAAACTTCTGGTGGCCTTAAAAGCTAGAAACATGAGCCTTAACTTCATGTAATGAGCAGCTCAAGATGAATTTAGGAAGGATTTTATTTCAGAAGCTATCTGTTTAATGACTAGGCTTACCAGCCAGTAAAAAGCCAATTGGTTGCAACAAGTTCAGCATGTGCATGGTCATTTCTTATGGTATGTGAAAAACCAGACTCACAGGGTTTAGAATTTTCCATACAGTTTAGCACTCTGTGCGTAAAAATAAACACGTATTTTGATATTGAAGACAACCATCTTCTGCTCATGCCAGAATCTAACTTGACATGCATTAACATGTCTCCTTTCATATTTATAAGGTTTGCATTTTGGAAACATCAGGCTCTTAAAGGAATTCTGGAAATATAAATCCTATAAAACAATGTAACCTTCCTTGTTTCACTTACTGGCTTTTCTATCCTGACATAAATAGAAAGATGGCCCCAGTGTTCAGGGATTTCTGTTATTCTCAGCCATGAGTTTCAGGTGAACTTTCAAGTTTCTATATTTTACTTGCCCTAGGTCAGAGAGTATTTTGAATTATTAAAGCCATAATCTTGAAGATGAGCATATTTTTTGTAGTTTACTTGTAAATTTGTAATTTTAATGACTTAGTTTATGCCAAACATGAATAATAAACTATCACCTATTAAACCTAGAGAGTACCAGAAGTTACTAATATGATTTACAATGCACTGCAAAAATAGGATTCATTATTATCTTGCACTTTAAAAATTTGCGGTAGAGTAGCGTAAATAAGTATTTACTTTAATTAAAGAAATAGCAAGGATTTTGTAGGGCTGTATTTTATGTAGAAAATATCCACTAACCAGAAAGTTCATACTTGTTAAAAAGAATTTTGTGCATTAAGTGAATCCTACCAGAAAATGTGCTCATCTGTTTGAAAGACAATAAGGCATTTCTAAAAGCTTATCTACACACTGCTGATGGCCCTTTTCAGTTCTTGCCAGCTCTCCCTGTCTTTAAAGCAAGGTCAGTGGAAGTGCCTTTACTCAAGGGAAAGAGAATTTGAAGTATCCATGTTACTTTTCTTTTCTTAAATTGCCTTTGTAGAGCAAGACATTTATTAGTGGGCCTTGACAGATCCTTGAGACTTACAAAATCACTGGTGGAAGGATAATAGGCTAACTTTAGATCATGTTCAAACTCCTCAGCTGGTAATCATTCAGCAACACCCTCCCCATGTAATCCGAGTCCATCATACTATCTATGCTTGTCTCTCACTGTGCTCCAGATAGTAACATCTGCTTTTGCTGATGTTTGGTTTAAAAATGGGTTTTAGGACAGCTGCTATTTCATTTGAATCAGAATCTTTTTCAAGTCTACTTTTTTAGTTAATCAAGTAAGATTCCTCTGCCATATGTAGATGATCCCTCACCGAAATTTAACTTGTTCTTCAAGCCCAGTTCATCCCTACTTCCTTCCATGAAGTCCTTGTCAACTAATCGAGTACATGCTGATCTCTATACATTTGAATATCCGTAGTATTGAGAATGTATCTTGGCTTGCATATCTCATATGTAGGGATACTATTCTTTAAAAGTCTTACATAAAATGTGTGATTTAAAATGTATAATGTGTTAATTATAATATAAACAATATTTACATTTCAATATGTACACACATACTAGAACCAGAATTGTTGAGTTAAGACATTTTCTTCTAGGGAAGCTATTACTGATTTGAAAGATGCTTCCCCTCTCTAGAATTTTGGGTGAATGTTTTCAGAAAAAAAAGTCATCTGATTTCTTCATGCCATATCATGTTCTTGTTCCCAAATGAATTTATCCAGATTGATATCTCACTTCATTTGACCTAGTTAATTCCAACTTATTTTTTTCAGTATTTATAAAATTTAAATTCTACTTCAAAGAAAGAAGATGCCCCCTAGTGAACAGGCTAAAAGTATGTTTCAGATTTAGAACACGATTACTAAAGAAGCGTTCCGGAAATGTTTGCAACAGTGTAATACGGGTATGGTTTCCTAATTGACCACTTTAACGAAGACAATCCTTTTTCAATTGTATAAATTTGCCTATACTGTTAACAGTAAATCTATGATTACTATGTTTACAGGAGGCATATATTGAAGTATGCATCCAAGTCTTATTCCTTTAACAAGAATGCAACCTGACACTTCAATCAGACATTTAACCTCAGGGAAGTTATTTAAGTACTCTGCCTCATTTTTCTCTTAAGTCAAATGGTTTTAGAAATGCCTGTCTCATAGGATGTTATGAAGACTAAATGAGAGTACGTGAAAAGCAGTTATACACTGAGCTTACCATGTGATAAATATTCAGGAAACATTAGCTGCTATCATTGTTATTACTATTATCATCGTTTTTTTAAAAAAAAGAAATACTTGTTCTTGTTCACCTTCTTTCCTTAAATGCTGTGGTCTAATTTTATATTTTGAACACTAGTCTTCTTATATTCAGGTGACCACGCAGAGTCCTCCTGCTAAAATTATCTTTATCTGTTTTTGAGCTTACTCCTTTTCTTGAAACCTCCCAGTGGCTTACTTTTCAATTATATTTTAACATCAAAACCCTTGAAGTCAGTTTCAATGCATATATCCTATTACAGTCCTTGAAGTCAGGGACTATACTTCTTTATGGTATCAAGTATCATGTAAATTATATTAATAAATAACAATGATATCATATTGAGCTACCTAAAAAGAAACAAGTGGCAATCTGAGAGACACTTAGGGGAAATCCTTGCGGGAAATCCGTTTTTTTTTTTCCTAAAATGAAACTCTATTTTGAAGCCACACAGTGATTGGCCATAAGGCAAAATCACACAGGAAGCAATTGGAAAACTCACCTCTTCTAAAATGAATATGGACAACTGATGTTGTTAATAAGCAAATTCAAGGATCATTGCCTCGACCTTGTATATAGGTGAAAACAATGGTTTAGGAAATGGAGGATTTCCAGGGTGGCATAAAAAATAGTCAGAGGTTGTTCTACTTGAACAACCTTACTATCCATGTTGAAAATGGGACAAGGGAGCAATCAGATCTAAAGTGGAAAAATTACAGCCCAATTTGTGTTCAAGCCTCCTCTGTGTCTCCTTTTGGTGTCCAGAGCCACTGCCTCACATCAGCCCAAAATATACCAGGAAATGAGAGACTTTGGCATTCGAGAGGGTACACTGTCCAAGTTCTTATCATTCACTTGACCTAAATTAATGGCAGCATTCATGATGAGAGCACACCAGTAATGTTAAAGCACATTAAGCTGAGACCTTTTTGTCTCTGCAGAATAATGTTCTGTTTTGAGATTTCTCATTACACAAAGTAATGAAAACAGCCAAATCACTATGTACATCTGTGTTTGTTGATACTTGACATTTGGTTTTAAAGTGAGGCTTAGGAGGACCCTTATTTAATCTGGGTTGGACTCTTCCATGATCCAATTTATTTGCTGCAATTTGGATTTCATTTCTGTAGTTGAGCATCCAGTTGCCCCAACATAAATTTAAAAGGCTCTCTTCCTTTAATTAATTATACATACTATACTCTGTACTATAATTCAGCTGATTCACCTTGAAGAGTTGAAATTAACAATATCTCAGGGCCATAGACAAATGGTACTCTCAACTAAAGCTGTGCTTTGGAGGAATTTTGGAATACAGTTGTAATTGCTATTGGCTCAAATTCAAATTCCTTAATCTGGCATTCTAGGCCTTCCATAATCCAGCCCTGATTTGCCTTATCCTTTCATAAAATCTCTTGCATGTCCCCTGCACATGGTAGTTACCTAATAAATTAGTTATATTCTTCCTTCTCCCAGGCTTTCCACGTTGTACTTTAATCAAGCTGATGTCTTCACCGTCTTTTAAAGTCTACTGAAATCTCACCCTTTCTTTGAAAGTTTTCCTTGTGCTATAGTATCTACTACTCTTTCTCTCTTTAATTTCTTTGGGGCTAAGTGCTGGATACTGGTACTAGTTGATAAATGTTTCATATGGGTAAATCTTTTCAACAAGATTATGATGGCCAAGTGGGCAAGCACTGCATTCTCTTAACATATATCCTCCAAAGTGTCTGACACAGTGCTAAGCTTATAAACAACACTTACTGATCTATGCTCAAGAGATTGATTGGCCTGCTGTACCTTCGAAATTGCTTATTTGATGAGTATATATTGCCTACCATGAGGGAGATTCTGAGGATGTGGGAATTTTATGATGAATAAAATATAGGGTTGAATTTCATTTGAGGCTGCAATTATATTATTCTGGGTGGATAAAAGTGTGGTTCTTTTTTTTTTTTTTTTTTTTTTTTTTTTTAGTTATATGCCTTTTAGCTGTAATGGAATCAGTAAATCCCCTCCTGATTTAACATGGAATCTGTTGGTAAGCAGCTGCTGGGTTTCTAATCCTGAAATCCAGAAAATAAAATTGGACTTTCAACTGGAATATCTATTTTTAGGAGTGCTGTATTAGACAGACATTTTCCTATGAACCACTCAGAACCCAACTACATCTGTAAGATAGTTGCTAACATAGGGCAACCTCAATAAATTAGGGTTTTGTGTCATGAAAATATTTTCAGGGACTTAGGAGTGTTTGCAAAAAGCTAGGTCAGAAAGTTAATGTGAAGAAGGATTAAAGAATTTGAAAGATCAGGCACCTATTAGATGATTATAGTACTTCAGGATTATAACTTGGATTTTCTAAAGAATATGCACAATTCTCAGATTTCACTATTAAAAGTCCACTTATTGGTTTAAAATAAAAACCCTCCATAAGTAGATTTTCCAGAAGAGCATTTTACAAATTTTCTTTATTATTTCACTTAGCTTAAAAAGTATAAAGTGCACATATTTCAGCTAGGGTTTTTTCGGGAAAGAACAGTGTTCTATTTGTTTTTTTTTTCCTTCCAAATGAGTCTATGAAAGTTTGTTTGTAATGTTTCCATGAAAACTTTCAATATTTTAAAGAAAAATAAAATTCAGAAACCCAGGTCAGCAAATTGAAAGTATTGGGAAACATTTTTTCAAAAAGAACTTAAATATGCTTATAACAGCACTACATGGTTCCCTTTTATGGTTAATGCTCAAATACTTCCTTTTAAAATTAACATATATACTACTTTGATGATAATAACAACAATCTGAACTCACCTTCTTTAAGGCATATGATTTATTGTTGTAGTAGTGGGACTGAGTTGCTGATGCATTCATATAGTCCCCTTGGTAAAAAATTCCATGCCTATGTTTAGCATCTGGCAGAAGTTAGGGGGTTAGTTTGTAGCCAAGAAATAGAAAAATGCTAAATGTCCCAATCCTGTGTTGTTGGCCTAAATAGGAGCAGCATTATGCCTTGAAAAGTTCTATGCTAGGACTCTGGAAACTTGGATTCTAACTGTGTAAACTTCTGGAAATTCATACATTCATTTATTAAATCAATATTTATTGAATTAAGAATAAGACACTGTGCTGGATATTGAGGAGACAGTAGAATAAAATAGACAAGATCCCTCCCATGATGGAACTTACAGTCTAGTGGTAAAGATAGACAGTATTAAAATAATTACACATATAAACCATAATATTATTATACCTGTGTTAAGTACATGGAAGGAAAGATACAGTGCTATATAAAAGCATATAATAGGAGGATTTGACATAGTCAAGAAGGTCAGAACCAACTTCCCTTAGGAAATGATAATTAACTAATATCTGAACCGACTTCCCTGAGGAAATGATTAACAAACTAAGCAAAGGAGGAGGGACAGTGTTCTAGGAAAAAGAGAAGCATGTACAAAGGCCCTGTGGTGTGAGGGAGCTTGATGAGTTTAAAGGACTGCAACTGAGGCAGAATGGTTAGAGTAGAGGGAGTAGAGAGGCAAGTGGCACAAGTGAGGCTACAGGCATCAACAGGGGCTAGATTGTACGGGGCTCTTACGAACGTTAGAAGAGTTTGTCCTTTATCCTAAGATCAGTGGGAAGTCTTTGTAGAGTTTCAAGCAGAGAAATGATAGATAAGATTTGAATTTTGAAAAGATCACTCTGACTACAGTGTGAAAAGCAAATCAGAAAGTGTCCACAGAAGGAGGGAGATCACTTACGAGACTGTGGCAGTCATTCAGGAACGGATGATGGCAGGTTGAACAAGGATAGGGCAGTGAAGAAGTGAAGAGAAGTGGAAAGATTCAATAGAGAAGATAGGAAATTGGAGGAGCCTAGACTGGAAGTAGAGGTAATTAAGAGGGTGCTGTCAAGGAGAACTCATAGATTTCAAGTTCATTTAACTGGGTAGATGGTGTGTCATTCCTTGAAATGAGGAACACTATATAGAACTGTGATTGTTTTGTGGGGGCCTGGAAGGTAACAGAGGTCATGAATTTTTTTTTTATCAGATGTGTTGAGTTTCAGTTATTTTTAACCTGTTTGGACCTCAGTTTCCTAATCTATAAGATATGGACAATGAACCTCTGAGATCTCTTCTGGAGCAGAGATTGGCAAACTTCTTTTGTAAAGATGGGAATAGTATTTTTGGTTTTGTGGACTGAAACTACTTCACTCAGCTATTATAGCTGGACTAAAGCATTGAACCTCAGTTATCCAGATGTAACAGTCCTTAGACCATGTCAACACAAACCTGCCAATTGATTTGGTCAATTGCAAAAAAAAAAAAAGTCAATTAAATGAAGAATTGATCATGTCATGAGTTAATGAGTCAAATCAGCAAAATTAATTGATATAGTACACTTGAGGGGATATAATTCTATGTATTATGATTACAATAGACCCTGCCACCAACTAAAGGGATGACAATCAGGAGAATATGGCTGACCCACCTATGTGAAAGCTGAGTAAAGCAAATCAGAAAAATCATCCTGAAAATACAGCTATACTAAGCACTTACTCTTTGAGTAGGAGTTACTGTTATTGCTGATGTTGCCTCCTGTTTCAGTCATAGATGTTGCCACTGTCACTGTCTTGTGGTATCAAGGGTGACTAATGGGACAGCCCAGTAATGGAGATTCTGTGTGTGTGTGTGTGTGTGTGTGTGTGTGTGCGTGCGCGTGCATGCACGCATGAGTATGCATTTAGGGAAATAAAATTATATAGTAAATATATTATAATCTATTTTTTTCACTTAATGGATGTTTTGGACATTTATTAATTTTATTTTTTGTTGAGATTATGCTTAATCTTAACTTTGTGGGTGGTCTGCATTTAATTTTCATTTGTCTTTGGTCTTGCCACCTAATGTTTTTCTGAAGTAGCTTCCTCTCATCCTCAGTTGGTATATATTTTGCCTATAGCACTCCTTGATGAATATTTGTGTAGGGGTAGGGTAGAAGCATCATATAATGTACTTCTCAAGCTCAGTACACATAGGGTTTAAATAATATGCTGTTTTGAATGAAATGATTTTCTAGTTCTCAACATTAATAGGGATAATCAGGGGTTAACCATGTTTGCACATGACTTATAAAATAGGTATGCAAAATCAGGCTTCTGAGTATATAGACTACAGCAATTGGGTGAATAATTGACTATCTCAGGAAAAAGTAAAAATTTAAATCGAATCATACCCATAATTCATCCTTATAAAATACTAGCTCATTTCCATTCTTTTCAGCTTGTTATTAATGAATATAAGAAAACTAAGCTTAAGGCCAAAGATATTCTTCAAGAAATTCTTTCCATTTGAGACAGGTAGATTGACATTTCCATGATTTATTTAATGAGATATCTTCTCTCCTATGCTATATTATTGTTATTTAATATTTATTGAACACTCTAACCTGAGATGGTTGGAGGGGAGAAGCAGGGAGTTTGTCAAGTCTTAGCTTACACTAGTTATGAGCAGAAATTTTAGCTATAGCACTGAATCAAAGCCACTAGTCTTGTCTATTTAGAGATCAAGGGAGAGCTTTCTCCTCGGCTCTCTGAAGGTTTGCTGAAAGTCACTAACAAGAGGCATATTAATTGGAGAAAATGCATACTTTTTTTTAATATGTATACATGGCAGCCTTAGAATAAAGACCCAAAGATGCAGGGGAACTGTCCAGTTCAACGAAGGATAGATAGCCATGCAGATACAGAGTTGAACAAAAAGAGGATGATTTAATTCTAATAGAAATAGAGCAGGGAAACCCAGCAAGGTCTGTCTGTCCAGATCCTTCTTGTCCTCCTTTAGTATGAATTCCTTCCTTCTGGGTATTGGGCAGGTCCTTCTCTGGAATAAGGGTCTTATAACCTACAGTCAAACAAGATAGGTCAGATAATTTCTTTGTAGCCAGTTTTTATGCAGAAAGGCAGAAGGAAAGTTACAGTAACACATTTAGGTTTTATGGCTGGCTTTGGAAAAAAGGGGTTATGGTTTCTCTGACCTGCCTTGGGGAACAAGGATTCTAGTATCTATGACTAGTCTAGGGGGAGAATGGCACTAAGAGGCAGGAGGGCAGGAGAAAGTCAGAGAGAAGTTGTTGCTTCTGAGGCTACTTCTGAGGCCTTCCTTTGGGGGTGTGGTTTTCTGAGCCCCAACACTATCATGATGGAACATGGCCAGCAGTAGGGGAGCCCAAACTAACAGCCGACAAAATCTGGAAGCCAAAAAGACAGAGGGCTAGGCAGAGCATTACAAAGATTCAGGACAGTCTTGGCAGTGGAGAGGAGGAGGAAGTTTAGACCTGTGATTATCCTCAAGGAAGCCCAGCAGTAAATTAAAACCTAATCAGCAGGTTGAGCATGCTTCAGAGAAGGCCAGTAGCAGATATTCATATATTTTGGTAGTCAGTAAATGCCAGTTCTAGCTCTGTCAGGAGATGATGGGCCCTGATATTTGGAGCCAGATTTCCCTTCCTTAGAAGAACTGGATTAAGTGTGTTACCCTAGGCTTGGAGGAACTATAGATTTAAGCAAAGGATTTACAAAGAGGCAAGTCAAGGACTTTGTTCCTGGAACTGGGATCAAGAATGGGACTTAATTTTAAAGGAACAATGGTGAAATAGTAATAGAGTGCATAGGGTCAGAACAAGTCTAGCAGCAAAGTTGATTTGATGTCAGACAATTGAGTCACTTAGATCCTTTATATTATTCGGCTTGCCTAATTCATAATTGATGCCAGGGTTCCAGATTCAGGAATGGGGTTGGGAGCATTGAAGATAAATGTGGGGTTAGTGACACTGACTGCTTATATTAGAAGAATATGGAGTCAAAAAATTAAGTATCCTATCATTATCAGAGCAGGATAAGTAGCATAAATTCTCTTTTTTTGCATCATTATTTGACTGAAAATTATAATAGAAATGTAGTCCTGAGAACCACTTGCTATATGAATTTCAATTCTTTCTCTTCTCTCTCTCTCTCTCTCTCTCTCTCACATACACACACACACACACACACACACACACACACACATCATCCCACACACATTCACAAATACATGGATGCACAAGGAGGGCATAGCTGGCCTTAAGTGTACATGGCCTTCTCTGTGGTGTGGTATGCTTGCCCCCAACCCTAGCAATTTCCCACTATGAACATTATAAAATCCCTCTACTGGCTACTCCTCTTTTAAGAAGAGATGGTTGCTGCATGGTTTCTTTGGGAGGAAATGTGTTTCAGAGAAGACACAGAGGGGTAGGAATTATCAGTGTGTCCAGGGCTAGTCCTACATGAAGTTCCTCAGTAAGGGTAAAATCTAAAATCTACCTTTGCCTTTCTCTCACCTCACCTTTCAGTCTCCTCCCCAACGTGGTGAGTTATCAGATTAAGTTCAGATTCATAGGTTCAACAACAAATGCACAATCATATGGCTTCAGTCTATCTACAGAAAATCTGAGGTTCTCTTCTGGCACCTAATTCTTCTCTATGTCTCTGAGTAAGTTTAAAAATTAGAGTATAATAAAATATTTATATATATAAATTATTTTTAATAAAAGACACATTTCTAAAAAAAATTAATTTATTCTTATCTATGGCCTTAGTGACTAGTACAGCAC
Organism: Cacajao melanocephalus; assembly: GCA_963573385.1. Classification (NCBI taxonomy): domain Eukaryota; kingdom Metazoa; phylum Chordata; class Mammalia; order Primates; family Pitheciidae; genus Cacajao; species Cacajao melanocephalus. Next base: position 21,454 of record CAUYLG010043467.1, read on the forward strand.
CTGTCATAGGCACTTAAGGGAGTTTGCTAGTTAAGTGAGTAAATGTTGTTCCTTTGCTATTCAGAGTCCCCAATCATGGAGTGCTGTGCTACCTAGGCTAGAACACCTGAGCTCCTCCCTAGCCTCACTCACATTAAATTGTATCTTTTCTACATTAGATACCTTCAGGGCCTTATTTCTGCTGGACAATTGATAAATTAATCCTGATAGGATGATAGCAGCAGATAATTACTGAGAATATGTTAATTCATCACCCCTCCTACATAACTTATTTGCATTTTAATGGAGCAATTCTGGAGATAATTCCTTAAGGCAAAGGAATGAATCTTGAGGGTGAGAAAGCCAGAATCAGTGCCCAGCTGCCATCATAAGGGTGGGGGGAAAAGGTGGTACTCCACCTGTGTGTTGTGCCAGCTTTGATGAATAATTTTTAAAGGCCAGAATTATTATCTGTTGCTGTTCCTTTTTAGTTTTATTTTAGATTTGTTGATTCTCTAGAGTAAAATCTCAAGCCCTTTGGGGCAAAACCAAATAGCTAAGCCTAATAAGATGCATGGTGCTGAAAATAAGATTATATTATTATGTAGGATTTGAATTGAAATTGTTTTTGAGATAAAGTGTCCAAAATGTATTATTATGATATGTTTGTTTGCAGTGCTTACAGTATGCCACACTGAACGTAGTTCTTATTTTGAGGCTGGGAAGGGAGGCAAATAATGTGATATCTCAGGAGAGGAGAAAAAAATCTCACTTTATACTCTTTTCTCATCCAGAAGGCCTCAGTTTAACTCACCATGGTATTTCCCATTTTAGTAAAATGTTTTTTCAAGAGGTCTATAAGAAATATATTACCAGAGCATTTAAAAAATTTTAGCAAGTTCAACTTTCTGAGATATGCACATAGTCAACTTTTATACAAAAGTGATATATTTTTAGGTCCATGAAACTAGATTATTTTCAAGTAACAAGATGATGCTATTTATCAGATACTTAATTAAAGAGCCGCCAAATGCTTTATTGCCATAGTGTGAGTGCTTAAGTTAGTCATTTATTCAACAAATGTTTTACGAACAAAAAGTATGTAACGGAAACTGTGAAAAGTACAATGGGAATGCAAACATTATTAATAAATAAATATATCTCATATATCATCAAGCCAGATCAAGGGTTTCAGACTTTTTTTTTTTTTTTCCTGCAGAAGGCTTCTTTTTTTTTTTTTTTTTTGGAAATATTAACTTTAATTTATATGTGACAGTATCACTCCTTAAAAACAAGTGATGGGTTTTGTGTCAGTTATCAACAGATCAGACTTCAGCATCTTCAGGGATCTTATTTCAAGAGTGCAGAATAATTATCTATTGGTTTTCATACAATTGATAATCAAGCCCCTCTTTTATCTCATATCTGCCCACTTCTTTCATTCACACTGTCTCACACTCTATTCAAGCCCCACATCACCTTATACCCAGAATTTCTAGCTCTTCAGAGTTCCCAGCTCCAGTCTATCTTTTTTTTTTTAATTTTTATTGTATTTTATGTTTTGGGGTACATGTGAAGAACATGCAAGATTGTTGCATAGGTACACAGGTGGCAGTGTGATTTGCTGCTTTCCTCCCCTTCACCTATATCTGGCTTTTCTTCCCATGCTATCTCTCCCCACCTCTCCACCTCCCACTGTCCCTCCCCTATTTCCCCCCCAACAGACCCCTGTGTGTAGTGCTCCCCTCC
>CAUYLG010043470.1:0-26204 GCA_963573385.1 Cacajao melanocephalus
TGAGGAATTGCCACACTGTCTTCCACGATGGCTGAACTCATTTACACTCCCACCAACAGTGTAAAAGCGTTCCTATTTCTCCACATCCTCTCCAGCATCTGTTGTCTCCTGATTTTTTAATGATCGCCATTCTAACTGGCATGAGATGGTATCTCAATGTGGTTTTGATTTGCATTTCTCTAATGACCAGTGATGATGAGCTTTTCTTCATATGTTTGTGGGCTGCATAAATGTCTTTATTTGAGAAATATCTGTGCATATCCTTTGCCTACTTTTTGAGGGGGTTGTTTTTTTGTTTCTTGTAAATTTGTTTAAGTTGTTTGTAGGTTCTGGATACTAGCCCTTTGTCAGACAGGTAGATTGCAAAAAATTTTTCCATTCTGTTGGTTGCCTGTTCACTCTAAGGATAGTTTCTTTCACTGTGCAGACACTCTTAAGTTTAATTAGATCCCATTTGTCTATTTTGGCTTTTGTTGCCATTGCTTTTGGTGTTTTAGTCATGAAGTCCTTGCCCATGCTTATGTCCAGAATGGTATTGCCTAGGTTTTCTGTAGGGTTTTTATGGTGTTAAGTCTTATGTCTAAATCTTTAATCCATCGAGTTAATTTTTGCATAAGGTGTAAAAAAGGGATTCAGTTTCAGCTTTCTGCCTACGGCTAGCCAATTTTCCCAACACCATTTATTAAATAAGGAATTCTTCCCCCATTGCTTATTTTTGTTAGGTTTGTCAAAGATCAGATGGTTGTAGATGTATGGCATTATCTCTGAGGCCTCTGTTCTGTTCCATTGTTCTACATCTCTGTTTTGGTATCAGTACCACACTGTTTTAATTACTGTAGCCTTGTAGTATAGTTTGAAGTTAGGTGGCATGATGCCTCCAGCTTTGTTTTCTTTGCTTAGGATTGTCTTTGCTATGAGGGCTCTTTTTTGGTTCCATATGAAATTTAAGGTGGTTTTTTGGAATTCTGTGAAGAAAGTCAATGGTAGCTAGATGGGGATAGCATTGAATCTATAAATTACTTTGGGCAGTGTGGCCATTTTGACAATATTGATTCTTCCTAACCATGAACATGGAATGTTTTTCCATCTGTGTCCTCTCTTATTTCATTGAGCAGTGGTTTGTAGTTCTCCTTGAAGAGATCCTTCACATCCCTTGTTAGTTGTATTCCTAGGTATTTTATTCTCTTTGTAGCAATTGTGAATGGGGGTTCACTCATAATTTGTCTCTCTGTTTGTCTGTTATTGGTGTCTAGGAATGCTAGTGATTTTTGCAGATTGATTTTGTATCCTGAGAGTTTGCTGAAGTTGCTGATCAGCTTAAGGAGATTTAGGGCTGAGATGATGGAATCTTCTAAATATACAATCATGTCGTGGGCAAACAGAGACAATTTGACTTCCTCTTTTCATAACTGAATACCATTTATTTCTTTTTCTTGTCTGACTGCCCTGGCCAGAACTTCCAATACTATGTTGAATAGGAGTGGTGGGAGAGGGCATCTTGTCTTGTGCCAGTTTTCAAAGGGAATGCTTCCAGGCTTTGCCCATTCAGTTTGATATTGGCTGTGAGTTTGTCATAAATAGCTCTTATTATTTTGAGATACATTCCATTGATACCTAATTTGTTGAGAGTTTTTAGCATAAAGGGCTGTTGAATTTTGTCAAAGGCCTTCTCTGCATCTGTTGAGATAATCACATGGTTTTTTTTTTTTTACTCGGTTCTGTTTATGTGATAGATTACATTTATTGATTTGCATATTTTGAATCAGGCTTGCATCCCAGGGATGAAGCCGACTTGATCATGTTGAATAAGCTTTTTGATGTGCTGTTGGATTCAGTTTGCCAGTATTTTATTGAGGATTTTCGTATCAATCTTCATCATGGATATTGGCCTGAAATTTTCTTTTTCAGTTGTGTCTCTGCCAAGTTTTGGTATCAGGATGATGTTGGTCTCATAAAATAAGTTAGGGAGGATTTCCTCTTTTTGTATTGTTTGGAATAGTTTCAGAAGGAATGGTACCAGCTCCTCTTCATACCTCTGGTAGAATTCGGCTGTGAACCCATGTGGTCCTGGACTTTTTTTTCTTGGTAGGCTATAAATTGCTGCCTCAATTTCAGAACTTGTCATTGGTCTGTTCAGGCATTTGGCTTCTTCCTGGTTTAGTATTGGGAGGGTGTAAGTGTCCAGGAATTTATCCATTTCTTCTAGATTTTCTAGTTTATTTGCATAGAGGTATTTATAATATTCTCTGATGGTAGTTTGTATTTCTGTGGAATTCGTAGTGATATCCCCTTTATCATTTTTTATTGCATCTATTTGATTCTTCTTTCTTTTCTTCTTTACTAGTCTGGCTAGTGGTCTATCTATTTTGTTAATCTTTTCAAAAAACAAGCTCCTGGATTCATTGATTTTTTTGAAGGATTTTTTTTATGTCTCTGTCTCCTTCAGTTCTGCTCTGATCTTAGTTATTTCTTATCTTCTGCTAGCATTTGAATATTATGGAAGTCCCTCTTTTGGACAGTTCTCACCTAGAATCACACAGGGAAGGGGAACTCTAGGAAACATAATTGATTTTCTATCTATAGATTGTTAATATGGCTTTAATTTTTAATTTTTCCTGTTTTGCTTTATAGCAGTTTATACCTAAGTGAAGATACATATTCACATGCACTCTCAAAATAACAGCAAATTTTTTTAGTGCTTAATATTTCCTGAGCATTCTGTTGGCCACTGTACATATTAAACCTCTCAGCAACTTTTAAGGTACCACTAATTTCTTTCCTTTTTAGCTGAGGAAACCAAACCTCAGTGAGACTCAGAATCTTGCCCAACAATACTACATAGTTGGATGTAATAGAGGCTCCATATTACATAAATACTATGAATTCAATTACTCTAATTGCCACCCTTATTTACCAATTTTAAAAATATTTTACAAGAAATGCACAGGATTTATGTAAGCCAATTATAGTATTGCTTTGTAATCAATGCTATGCAAATAATTTTTAAATTATCTCAGTTTGATGAACATCTACAGCTCATCTGATCTTTGTATAGGCATTGCAGCTGGAAATACTTTCCGATGTTTCCACTGGCTTTCGGTAATCTTGAAAAATAGAAAAAAGAGAATAAAAGGGGGAAATGTGAATTATTAGGTTGGTGCAAAAGTATTTGCAATTACTTTTAGTGGCAAAAACCACAATTACTTTTGCCACCAACCTAATACATATATAAATAGTTTTGCCTAGTTAAGCTGTATTTAATTCTATTTTTCCATTTGTTATGGTTCAAAAACAATTATTATAGATGCAAATCCATCCACAGGAAAATGATACTGTAATTTTTTAAAATGCTGTAAAGAAAGAGCAAATGATTAGTTGCATGGTAAGGGTTGAGAGGCCTCAGATTCCATATTCCCACGAGACTGCTTTTCCAATATAGTAACTCTTTATTTATATGTGTTTATATCCTTTGTCACTCTTGAACAAAGGTTTATTGACAATAAGGGACTAGAAACCCTAAGCCAGTATTTGATAAAATTATTATCAAGTAACTTATTTCTTAAATGTTAATAGGAAAATAATGAAGGAGTTGTTATGTGATCAAATAAATAATTTGGAAAATGTTAGAGTTAACAATACAGACTCTCTCCACCTTCAATATGAGTTTATGTGCTATAAACTACCAGAAGAGAATTATAGAGGATGTCATTTTGGGCAATGTAATCCTTTTTTTCGCTGAGTATGGTTGTAATACAGATTTAAAAACAGAGCAGTAAGGCATTTTTAAAAAATTTAATTGGATTATCAATTTTCAATCATTATCAAATTCTAGTAGACTAGAAGAGACAACAGCAGTCATTATTTATTGAGCAAAGGACTTCATTAAGGTTTTCAGACATGACTCAATTGGAAAGGGCCATGTTATAGGGCTACTCTTTTGTGAAGTATCTTTTAGTGTAAAGGCTCTTAAAACGAAAGTTTGAAATACAGTATCAAGCAAAAGATCAGAAGACAAGGGTATAAATAAATCACTGTAAACTTTCAAGAAGAAAAAAATTATACCTACTAGGGAAAATATATAAAGGTTTTATAAAAGGCTAGGTATCAGTGATGACTCATGAACGACGATTAGGAGGTAGTGAACAGTCACCGATGGGAAGGAACGTTTCAGGCAATAGAGCTGGCGTTAGCAGAGGCACGGTTCTCACTTACAAGTGAAAGCTAAGAAATAGCCACACATGGATATAAAGAGGGAAACAACAGACAGTGGGGGCTTCAAAAGTGGGGACAAAAGGAGGGGGGTCAAGGGCTGAGAAACCACCTATTGATATTATGTTCACTATTTGGGTGATGGGTTCACTAGAAGTCCAGACCCCACCATTATGCAATATGCTCATGTCATAAACCTGCACCTTTACCGCATGAATCTGTACTTTAAAAAGTGAAACCTTGATTTCCCGATTGTCAGTCATGTAGGCTACCTACAGGGATAGCAATGAAAAGCAAGAATTGATGGTTTGGGGGTAAAGGCAGACAAAGGATGCTGGGAGAAGATGAGAGTCTGAAACTAAACTTGTAAGTAGAGCCTTACAAGTTTAGTTTCAGTATTGAAACTATAGCCTCGGGCAACCAGGGAATGGTGGAAGTATCGAAAAGGAAGGACCCCTAAGGAAAACTGAAGGCTTATACCACCTACTTCATGTTTTGGCTAAGGAAAAAGCCCAATCAAATTTAGTTGGATCTAGGTTCTGTGTCTCCACTTGCCAATATAGAGAGCCAAAGACAAGTAAATTTCTTCTTGAAGTTGTATGTTATTCCCCAAAGAATCTTTTAGGAAGAGCAAGCAGCCTGAGAAATATTTATTCATTAGATATATTCTGGCAGCAGCCAGGAAAATCCAGAAAGTACCAGGCACATACACATACACATAATACACTTGATTCTTGAAACACTTGTGGTTTCACTGTTTTGTTATTAACTGTCATTACAAAGTACATATTACTTTCTCCAGTAAATGCATTTATAAAACAATCCAAACCTACTTTAAATATTGTAAAACAGTGACAGAGTTTTGGTCCAAAACATTCTTAGAGAAAACGTTAACTGCTTAATTCAGTTTCACAACCATAAGTAGGGCAGATATTTTTTAACACACCCCCTGTTGTTTATTGCTGTGAAGAAGATAAGTACTCTCCAGTGTCTTGCTTGATTCAAGAACATCCTGGCTGCTGATTCTTGCAAGCCGTATGGCACTCTTCTGAGATCTAGTGCTGATACATTCCACATGTAACCCCACTGCCCCTGGAAGAGAAACTTTCCTGCTGAGTCAGAGGGGTTTATAGAGATGCGAAATTAACATACAACCTATGTCGTTCAGAAACTGCTAATAATATCTCTCCTTTGCCTTCTCACAAGTGGGAAAGTTTCCGCTCCCTCCAGATAGAAATCCATACTTTCCCAGTGAGAAGTATGGGTCACCTAAAGCAGAGTGCCTTGTAAAGAGAGCATATCTCCATTGAAGTCATCACCACTTGCTGGCTGGCTATAACTGCCTGCAGCCTCACTCCCACCACCTTGGCTTTCTTAACAGCACATGGGTTCACTTAGAAGAGCCTGTCATCCAAGCTCAGCAGCCATGTTTTTTTGAGGGGTCCAAATGTGCCATGTGAACACCAAAGCACATTCTTCAGAGCACAGATAGCTAGGAACAGAGTCAAAGGGACCTAAGATAGTGAATGAGTCAAGGTAGTAGATTGGGGCACTAAATTACTGTAGCAAACTATAAAGCAAATTCTCAGCATTTCCGTCCTCAGAACAAAGCTGACAACTTAAACCTAGGTTTCACAAGAGTTGCGGCTCTGGGAGTCAAAACATGAGAAGAAACACGATCCCACATATCACATGTGAGGCTGCAGAGGCAGGGCCTAGTCAGCTCAGTGTCTCTCTATAGGTGACTGTTTCCTGTGCTCCACGTTGTGGGTTGGAACACTGAGATCTGGCAGCCTTTATTCGAACAATAGTTTCCCTTAAATTGTTCTAACTTTGAATGAAGAGACATTAAGTGCTACGCGTATCTAATTCTGTCATCCTATTAATTTTAATGAGTACAGCCCCATCTGTTCCATTCAAGCACGCTCAATGTTCACGTGTATGAGAAAGGTAGGGCAATGTGCTGCTTTGTTTCTTTGTCCCTGCACAGTGATATATCATTTCGAGAGTGGTGGCTGTGTGCAGCTGACAGACCTGGTTTCAGATGCCAGTCGGAGCATCCTCAGGCTCATTAATAATGGAGACCTCTGACAGAAGCAGTTTTGCCTGCCTTTGTTTTCCACCGTAGGTGAAGGGAGACATGGATCTCTCTGTTTTGCCAAATAACAATCATCCTGACAAATTCCTGCAGCTTGATGTAAAGTCTTTAACGAGGAGCTCAGCCCTCCTTCAGGCCAGCCTGGCAAGGTTTCCGGGTGGAAATTATCCTGCTGCACAGCACTGGCAAAACCTTGTCTACTCACAGGTAAGATCTAGGGGCACAAAAATACCAGGATGGGGGCTTGTTTCATCATTTATGAAGGTGGCTACTCTGTCTTCCAACTTAGTCTTTCTCTATTCCTTAACATTAGAAACTTTTCCTCAATATCTTTATAAAATATGTGAATTCTCTCATTCATTAATTCCCCTCCAAGCATTAGTTTCTCTGCCTATCCTCATTTTAGATTTCATGTGGCCCTCATTTACTCCTTCCCTTCAAACATTTTCAAATTAATTATATTCACACAAAAGGCTTGCGGGGAAAAACTCCCATCTCTATCTTTTGGTGTAATCTAAGCATAAAGCATCAGAAGTTTATGTTGTGGGCATAAACAAGCCTCTAAAACAGCTGGAGAGCTTGTGTCTGCCTTCCTTACGCTAGCTCCCTTTCATAGCATACACAGACGACAACAGAACAAGGGAAACCTAATCATTGAAGGGAAAAAAAATACAGTGAACTCTCCACCTTGAAAAAGTGTTAGCTATTATTATAGATATTCTTATTTTCCACAGGTGTCCACGTGGACAAGGCACACCAATCAGACCTTCAAACCCAATGAAGGTTTTATTTCTCTTTTCTTTTGCATTTTCCTTCTTTTTGCTGACCAAAAGAGAAGAATAAAACTGTGATGAGTTCCATCTGCTGAAATAAATATAAAGGCCTTAACTGTTGCACAGCTAATGAAACAGGAATAACCTTTGTTTTAAGACATGAAGGCTAATGGGGTTAAGAGTTAGTCAATTTAGAAACAGGAAGAAGCATTTCATTACAGAACAGATGTGACTGACCTACAAACCCCTGCAAGTCATTAAATCCTTTGGAGTGGTTCAAATTCCCCAAACAGAAATTTGTTTTCTTTTAAGAACAGTTGCTACTCATGATTCCTAGTGTAAAGTGACTCCTTTGTGGTATGTTTGTGGGCTCCTCGGGACCTTTATCATGAGATCATTCAAAATCAAGTACACTCAAATGATTATGTAAGTGTTTCCTCCACCTATAAGGATTTTAATTTATTTCCATTGTAAGGCAGCCTATTATGACAACTTGCATTTTTTGAATTTTGCATCAATCACTTTGGTAATCCTCAGACCTTTCTGCCGTTTCATACCCAGGCATGTTGTTGTTGCTGTATTTGTAGGTGTTCTTTTTTCAGTTTTAAATGAAATGAAATTCCTCTCTTTTTCCTCCTTATTGTTTATATCATAGAATAAAATGATTCAAAAATCAGTTCAGAAAACTTGGCCCTTCTATGCTATGCAGTTTAGTCTAAGAAAACATATCCAATAAATTCCTTTGAGGTTGGAACACATTGATCTAACATCTTTTGTTTGGTACTGAAGTTGACCTGTTTCCTTCATGTGGAACTTCACAGTTTAAAATTCTGTTGAATATTGTTCCTAAACCCAAATGAAATGCAAATTTTTAAAAGGCAATTTTTTCTACAGGCTCCATTGGGTGGAAATAGTTATTCAAAGGAAAACCAAAGAGGTAAACTTCTGCTTCATAGGTCTTTGAATATGTGGTGTTTATCATTCTAAACTTAAAATAAACTTGATTTAGTTATCCTTTTATCCTAAGAAGAAATGTTAAATGACTCAGAGAAGGCCAGTGTACTAACTGGCCATTAATAATGCATGGAGAGAGGCAGGACAGTAAATCAAGTACAAATTCACATAATCAGGTAGGTGTGGCACAAAGCATAAGTAATAACAACGATATTTACTATTTCATTTTGCAATGCATCAATAAATAATGCTCTTTTGGGGATGGATCTTAAAATCCATGATTGATATATTCATTGGCTAAAATAATAAATGTCATAGAAATGGCCATGTAGAAGTTTTAAATATTTGCCTTGATACCTGGAAGAAGACACTGAATATACAAGCATATTGAGGTGTTAGGAACACATAAGGTGGTAGCTACCAAAAAGTTCTTAATTTAAAGCTCTCACTCTATTGGGGGGTCAGTAAGTCAATGGGAAGAACATAGAATAAAGAAGTTAGACACTTGGTTTCTTATCTCAAATTCACAATAAACCAGTTTTAGAGACATCTATCATGGCCCTTAATCAATTCATGCCTCAGTATTTCCACTTGAAATATTAAGATAATATTTATTTTATATATTTCCCTAAAAGTGAGAGCAAATGAAATATGAGGTAAAACAATTGAGAGCCAGATTTTCCTATAAAAGAGCATGAATATGTAGGGAAGTATGTACATGTGGATTGTTATTTATATCAGTATTTCAAAATGTATTGAAGCAATCCTTTTATTAGAATGTATTAGCAGATAATCCCATTTCCATTATTTTATAAATATTGTGGATGAAGGGGTGTGTGTATGGGTGTGCACACATGCACGTGTGTGCACATGGTGGTTGGGGGGATGTACTCAATACATATGTCAACCTGTGTGACTAACCCAAGCAGTAGATATACCACCACATGAAATCTATACAAACTCCAGAGTTGTGTCAACTGATCCTTTCTTCCCACACCACACAAGTGCATGATGTTTGGGATACAGACTACCTTATGGAATGGCAAAGCACTTAACCTGCAGTCATTACCTTCAAACTAGGGGTAACTCAGCAGTTAAAAATGGAGATACCCTAGATTGGAAATGTCAAGTTGAATTCTAATATATACATTTTATATCAATGATTTATCATCTAATTATTAAAATTCACTTTCCATTTTCAGAGAAAATTCTCCAGGCCATTTTTTTAATATGAGCTAAAGCAATACCATTCAATCTGTTTCTTTCTTTCTTTATTTCTTTTTTTTTTTATTTTAGAGATGGATATTTGGTTAGGCTGGTCTCTAACTCCCGACCTCAGGTGATCTGCCCGCCGTGGCCTCCCAAAGTGCTGGGATTACTGGTGCGAGCCACCACGCTTCTGAGACAGAGTCTCACTCTGTCACCCAGGGTAGAGTGCAGTGGCACAATCTTGGCTTGCTGCAACCTCTGCCTTCCAGATTTAAGTGATTCTCATGCCTCAGCCTCCCAATTATCTAGGATTACAGGTGCTCACCACCATGTCTGGCTAACTGTCGTATCTTTAGTAGAGATGGAGTTTTGCCATGTTGGCCAGGCTGGTCTCGAACTCCTCACCTCAAGCGATCCAACCCTCTCGGCTTCCCAAAGTGCTTGATTACAGGCATGAGTCCCTATGCACACCCTCAATCTAGAAAATTAAGCAGTGATGTTCTCAGTCAAGCCAGTAACCAGGAACATTGTAATTCCCATCTATGTAGATACTCAGGTCTCCCATATTTACAGAGAGTATACACAGATATTATTTGATTCTACCGTATTTATACTTTTCCTTAAATTCTTTCACCAGAGAAATAAAGAAACTTCACAATAAATTTTATGTCAGTGCAATAAAGAAACATTCACCAAAATCTAATGTTTCTAATTGTTAAAATGATTTGGGGGATGTATCTGATGAAGGCATTTAGAAATGTATTCCAAATATGTCTGCCAACCCCTTTATGAAACAAGTAAAGAAAAGAAAAGCTGATTAAAAAGTATTAAGTGATAAAATATGTGTTTTTCAAACAACCCCATCCAAAAGTACGCAAAGGATACGAACGGACACTTCTCAAAAGAAGACATTTATGCGGCCAACAAACATATGACAAAAAGCTCATCACTCGTCATTAGAGAAATGCAAATCAAAACCACAATGTGATACCATCTCAGACCAGTTAGAATAGCGATCATTAAAAAGTCAGGAAACAACAGATGCTGGAGAGCATGTGGAGAAATAGGAACGCTTTTACGCTGTTGGGAGGAGTGTAAACTAGTTCAAACATTTTGGAAGACAGTGTGGTGATTCCTCAAAGATCTAGAACCAGAAATACCATTTGACCCAGCAATCCCATTACTGGTTATATATCCAAAGGATTATAAATCATACTACTATAAAGACACACGAACACATATGTTTATTGCAGCACTGTTTACAAGAGCAAAGACTTGGAACCAACCCAAATGCCCAAATGATAGACTGGATAAAGAAAATGTGGCACATATACATCATGGAGTACTATGCAGCCATAAAAAAGAATGAGTTAATGTCCTTTGCAGGGACATGGGTGAAGCTGGAAACCATCATTCTCAAAAAGCTAACACAGGAACAGAAAACCAAATACTGCATGTTCTCACTCATAAGTAGGAGTTAAACAATGAGAAAACGTGGACACAGGGAAGGGAGGCTAGGGGAGGGATAGCATAAAGACAAATACCTAATGCATGCAGGGCTTAAAACCTAGATGATGGGTTGATGAGTGCAGCAAACCACCATGGCACATGTATACCTGTGTAACAAGCCTGCATGTTCAGCACGTGTATCCCAAACTTAAAGTTTAATTAAAAAAAAAAAAGAAAAGAAATTCAAAGGGCAAGAAAGAAAAATGTGTTTTTCTTTTTTCATTTATTGTGGTAGGTCTTAATTTTCTAATTAGCAGTTGCACATGAGAATATTTTCAGACTAACTTCTTTGTTGTATCTTTTCCTAGCTTCTGTCACATCAGTTTCAGAATCAAGGAGCATTCCAGACTAAACCTGTGAGATGGAGGGAAAGGCTAAGGGTGAGAGGCTGCTCTTCCATTCATTTCTAGACAATGTCATTTACTGAATTTATTTCCTAATCACCTTTCTACACTCTTTTTCAATCCAATCACACTCTTTTTCTGGTAAATTCAAATGTCTCTCCTCTCTGTCATGGGTTTTTTTTGTGTACAACTATATTTCTTCTGTCTCTGAACACACATCATGCCTTCCTAAGACTGTCTCTGTTTTCAATCTTCCATTTATTATTTTGTAAAGAACAGTGCTGGGGCCGGGCACTGTGGCTCACACCTGTAATCCCAGCACTTTAGGAGGCCGAGGTGGGCAGATCACTTGAGACCAGGAGTTCAAGGTTGGACTGGCCAACATGGCAAAACTTCATCTATACTAAAAATACAAAAATTAGCCTGGCATGGTGGCATGGCCTTTAATCCCAGCTACTCAGGAGACTGAAGCATGAGAAATGCCTGAAGCTGGAAAGCAAAGTTTGCAGTTAGCAAAGCTCGCACCACTGCACTCTAGCCTAAGCAACAGATCAAGACTCTGTCAAAAAAAAAGAAAGAAAGAAAGAGAAATACAGAAATACATAAATACAGAAAGAAAGAAAGAAGGAAGGAAGGAAGGAAGAAAGAAAGAAAGAAAAGGAAAGAAAGGAAGAAAAAGAAAGAGACAGTGCTGCACAATGTAATAGTTTCTCCTTTCTAAGCTTTATATTGGATGAAAGTGTGGTACTTTCCCTTCCTTAAACCTTATACAAAAATTAAGCCCAGGTGTATTAAAGATTTAAACATAAGACCTAAGACCATAAAAACCCTAGAAGAAAACCTAGGCAATACAATTCAGGACATAGGCATAGGCAAGGACTTCATGACTAAAACACCAAAAGCAATGGCAACAAAAGCCAAAATAGACAAATGGGATCTAATTAAACTTAAGAGCTTCTGCACAGCAAAAGAAACAAGCATTAGAGGGAACCCGCAACCAACAGAATGGGAAAAAAGTGTTTTCAAGCTACCCATCTGACAAAAGACTAATATCCAGAATCTACAAAGAACTAAAACAAATTTGCAAGAAATAAAACAATCCCATCAAAAAGTGTGCAAAGGATATGAACAGACACTTTTCAAAAGAAGACATTTACGAGGCCAACAAATATATGAAAAAAATGCTCATCATCACTGGTCATTAGAGAAATGCAAATCAAAACCACATTGAGACACCATCTCATGCCAGTTAGAATGACGACCATTAAAAAAATCTGAAGACAACAGATGCTGGAGAGGATGTGGAGAAATAGGATCACTTTTACACTGTTGGTGGGAGTGTAAATTAGTTACCATTATGAAATGGTGTGACAATTCCTCAAGGACCTAGAAATAGAAATACCATTTGACCCAGCAATCCCATTACTGGGTATATACCCAAAGGATTATAAATTGTTCTATTATAAAGACACAGGTTCATCGCGGCACTGTTTACAATAGCAAAGACCTAGAACCAACCCAAATGCCCATGAATGATAGAATGGATAAAGAAAATGTGGCACATACACACCATGGAATACTATGTAGCCATAAAAAAAGATGAGTTCATGTCATTTGCAGGGACATGGATGAAGCTGGAAACCATCATTCTCAGCAAACTAACACAAGAACAGAAAACCAAACACCACATGTTCTCACTCATAGGTGTGTATTGAACAATGAGAACACATGGACACAGGGAGGGGAACATCACACACTGGGTCTGTTGGGGGTTGGAGGGCTGGGGAGGGATAGCGGGGGGTGGGAGATTGGGAAGGGATAACACTGGGAGTAATACCTAATGTAGGTGACAGGGGGATGGCAGTAGCAAACCACCATGGCATGTGTATACCTATGTAGCAATCCTGCAAGATTTGCACATGTACCCCGGAACTTAAAGTATAATAAAAAAAATTAAAAGAAAAAGAAAGTGTAGTACTTTGCAGGTGCTTATATTATCTAGGAAGTAAATTGATAGCATCATCAAGTTGCTCAGTGTACCAAGTTATATTAAATTTATAGGATTAGGGAATTAGCCTTGGATGGTATATTCCCAGAAATAACACCTAAATTGCCCCACCAAACTGTCTTATTTGAGACCCAAATGCCTCTGTCATGAAAGCCTATATTAAAGGTACCTTGTATGTCATAATACCACGTGTAAGCACCAAGAGCCCTGGTTATATGCAGGGAAAGGCAGGAAATAAGGTTTCAGAAAGACCTGCATCATATTAAGGAGGGTCTATGGGCTTTGTCTAAGATTTTGAATTTTATCCTGAAAATTTTGAAGAATCAGTGAAAAATTTAAGCAGAAGAATAACACAATCAAATATGTGCTTTATAAAGTTTACCATTCCAACAATTAAGAACAGAAATTTTGTGTTCACAAACGAGTTCATTTTCTGCGAAAGTTTGTCTATGTGCTCACACATGAAATACACACAAAATGCCTTGTTTTCATTAAGATTATGATAAGCATTACTCTGAATGTATAGATCAAAATGGGGAAAATAGAAATCTTTATGGCCTTTATTCCTCAATCCATGAACATGATATATCTTTCCATTTATTCAGTTCTTCATGTGGCCTTCAGTAATATCTTATAATTCTCCACAAAGAACTATTCTGTGTAATTTGTTAGGTTTATATCTAAATACTTATTTCTATTCTTGATAATAGTACCTTTTAAGTCTTGTTTTATAATACAGCATGCATATATGGATCATTATATACTGATTTTGAATCCAGGAAGTGTGTTAAAATCTGTTTTGCCTGTGAACATCCTCATAGATAATCAGGTCATCTGCTATTTGTTTATTATTTATAATCCTTATTTCTTTGATTTACTTATGTTTCTATTCTTTTTGCATTGCTTTGAGCTTCCACTGCAAAATTATTTGGACATTGTGATTACTAGCATCCTTATATTAATTTTGAAACTAAAATACGTGTTTCTAGTATTAAACCATTAAGTAAACCGTTCTGTAAGTTTGGGGCCCATTTGCTTAATTAGCTTAAGAAAATTTTATACCAGTTCTAGTTCACTAAGAGAGTTTGCTTTGAATATGTTTGAACATTTTGAAAGTCTTTTTCTGAACTATTGTCTTTTTCTAAACTTTTTCTGAACTATTGAAATTTTTCTGAACTATTTAATGGTTTTTTCCTGTTAATGTGGTAAATATCATTAATATTCTAATGTTAAGCCATCCTGTTGGTATGACATCTTTCCCTGGTAAAAATCTGTTTTATCTTGTTATGTATAATTTGTACATATTGTAGGATTCTATTCATCAATATTGCATTTATAATTTTCCATTTATGTATATAAGAGAAATTGGCTTATAATTTTCTTGTACTTACTTTCCTCATATGAAGTTTATACTAACTTCAAAAGTGATCTGGAGATTGTTCCTTCTTTTCCTATTTTTCTGGAAGAATTTGGCTAAGGAATTATACATTTTGAAAATGATAGAGGTTGACTGCAAAACGCTCTGGCCTGCTGTTCTTTAATGTGTGTGGTTGGAGGAGATTTTAAACTGTTGATTCGACTAGTCAAATTATCACAAATTTATTCACATTTTTATTTTTTCTTAATTAAGTTTGGTAAGTTATATTATGTAAGAAATTGTCCAACTGCATATAAATGTTTAAAGTCACTTAGTTTATTTTCCGATTGTTTCTTAATCTCTGTCGTGTCTCTTCTCAGATCCTAACTGGGTGGATTTGTGTCTCTATTATTTTTCTTAAACAGTATTACCGGAGATATTTTCAATATGTTTTTTGAAAAAAACATAGCTTTCAACTTTATCCTCTCCATTGTATGTATTTATTCTCTTTAATATGTGTTGATTTCTGTCTTTACAATTATTATTTCATTTTGACTATTTCCTTATATTTACTCTGTGGCTTTTTTAAGACTTTGAATTGAATGCTTAATATCTCATTAATTTTCTCATTCTGTTTTATAATGCAAGCATATATGCCCATAATAGTCTCTCGAAATACCATTTCAGATCCAGCCAACGATTTTGTAATGTAGCATTTCTCACTTTCATTCTGTCCTAAATTTTAAAATATTTGTTATTATTTCTTTGAAATATATTTTTAAATGTCTGCAGAATGTGGTATTTTATGTTTTTGATAATCATTTCTAGGTTTATAACTAAGTTGTTAATGGTCTAAAAGCTTGGTCCATGTAATATTGAATCTTTAAAAAAAATTTTAGAATTTAACATTACCAATTTTATGAAATTTTCAGTGTATATTTTAAAAATGAATATTTTCAATTGTTTAATAAAGAAGTCCATATATGTCACTTAAACCAACATTTTTATTTTATGGTTCATATCTTCTTTATTCTTTTTTTCATAAGTTATTGGGGTACGGGTGGTATTTAGTTACATGAGTAAGTTCTTTAGTGGTGATTTGTGAGATTTTGGTGCACCCATCACCCGAGCAGTGTACACTGCACCGTATTTTTAGTCTTCTATCCCTCGCCCCCTTCTCACTCTTCCCCTCAAGTCCTCAAAGTTCATTGCATTATTCTTATGCCTTTGTGTCCTCATAGCTTAGCTCCCACATATCAGTGAGACCACACAATGCTTGGTTTTCCATTCCTGAGTTACTTCACTTAGAATAGTAGTCTCCATCTTATCCAGATTCTTTATTCTTAATGACTGTTTTGCATGCTTGAGAAAAATTACATATATAAATTTCTCCTTGTAATTATTTTAAGTTCTATTTTATAAACATTGAGACTATTTTATTAGATACACACAAGTTTAGAATGATAGTATTTTATGGATGACAACTAACTTTATTCATTTTCTGGCAACCTTCTTTATATCAAGCAAAGTTTTTGAACTTGTCTATTTCATCTAATGTGTGTGTATACTGGCAGGAGTAGGGGGGTAATATTTTTTTTTTTCTTGGTGGTTAGTCAAGCTAAGTTACGTCATGGAAACAAATATACCAAAATGTTTAGTGACTTAATAAAACATATGTCTCGTTCACACAAGTTCCAATGTAGATGTTATAGATGTCCCAGGAGACTCACTTCCAAGTGGAATCTAAGCTCCTTCCTTCTTGAGGCTTTACAATATCAGAACCTCTATTAGGCTTTAAATAAGAAAGGGAGAAGGTAAGCCAAGGATTTTGCCAGGAATTTTACCCATCAAGCTTGAGTTTTATTAAGTTTGCTGAGCATCTAGTAAGGATTTACCACAGCCTTCCATTAACAAAAAAACACGTATACACATATATGTATATACACACATATGTGTATATTTATATATAATAGTATATGAATATATTATAAATGCCATATATATCACCTAATATATACATATCATCATATATGTATAATCATCTTCTGCTATATACAACACATTGACAAGAGTTCTGAGATGTATATAGTGTCAAAAAAAGAAAGTGAACCAAAAACCTGTGAAAGATTTCAGGGGCCAGGCTTGGAAGTGATCTTTCATCCACGTCATTGGACATAAAACATGTGGCTCCAAGATAAATTCAAAAACAGTCTGAGAAAAGCAGATAACCTTTGTGCTTAGGAAGTGGAAACAAAATTAGTGAGCATATAGTCAATCACAATACCCAGTTCTCATTGTTTATATTTGCCTAGTATATACTTTAATATTTTTTAACTTGAATTCTTTCTGAGTCTTTTTTTTTTGTTTTTAAAGATGGGGTTTCACCATGATGGCCAGGCTGGTCATGAACTCCTGACCTCAGGTGATCCACCCACCTCAGCCTCCCAAAGTGCTAGGATTACAGGCGTGAGCCACCGCGCCTGGCCTACTCTTTCTGAGTCTTTATATTTTAGGCATGTCTGTTGTAAATATTTTATAATTTAATTCACTTTTTAAAATCTGATCTGACAATCTCTGTCATTTCAATAGGGAGTTTAGTCCATATACATTTAATGTGATTACTTAGATTTATTTTTCTGTTTCTGAGATTTTCCACCTGTGTTCTTTATTTGTAGTGCTTTTACAGATTGTTTATTCTTCTTTTTTTTTCCTACTTCTCTGCTCACTCAGAAGCTGTACATTCTTTCTCTACTTGTTAGTAATATCTCTCTCTCCTCACTGAAATTATTTCTTAAAATTTTCTAATAAAAAATCTGTGTTAAACTTATGACACTCCAGTGTTTTAATTTCTCTTAAAGTTCGCAAATTGGCAATTATTATTATTATCTCTATTTCACCTAAATCAATGCTTGCCTGGATTTACAGACACATTTATCAATTTTTTATTTCTCTCTTTCTTTCTCTCACAACATTTCTCTTGTACCTTAATTTTTTCCTGCTGTTATCAACTTTCTTCTTCCTGAAATACATTTTTAGAGTTTTTACAATGACCTATTAAATGTGTACACTTAATTTTCTTTGTCCAAATATGCCTTTATCTCACTCTCTTTATTGAATTATAGTTTACTTCACAAAAATTGTATAATGATTAAAGTGTATAAATGATAAATGGACAAAGGTATGCTTCATACAGAAAAGTCTAGGTAAGCTTTGAAGTGTTACCTTTTTAAAATAAATATTTTAAAATGGAATTTATTTTAGCACTCAAATAATTAAAATAATTGAATTACTGTTGAGTTTTCTTCTGGTAAATGTATTTTCTTGTGCAGTAGAGTGAAGGGTTTCATGTTGTTGATGTTCTTAAAGCTGTGTTAAAAAAAATTATCAAGATACAAATAAAGCTCAACCAAAATTAGTATTGCCTATCTTATGATTAAATTCATAATAAATTTATACTATTAATTTTCCTTTGCATGTCTTTCAGACATAAACTTCACATGCAGTGCAAATATATATAGCACTACATGCTATAATAAATCTCAAAACTTTCAAAAATATCATCTAGAGATTAGGGTTTGAATGTTCTTTTAGAATGTATCTCTGAGTATTTTGCTATTTTTATACATCACATTTTCTAAGTCTATATACATTGTAATAGAGTGTGTAATTTTTTTTTCTTGATCTCCTTAAAACTGTATTTTCATTTACAGAGCTTTCTTATTTAAGAAACTTAAGCAACAGTGTAGAAGACAACCTGACAAAATCAATTTGTCAGTGTCAGGAGAATTATCCCTCTTCAGAGATGATCAAAGATGTCTAGCCTTGAAGAAAAAAAATTAAGTAAAAATTATGCTAAGCTCATACAATTTAAATTTCTTATCAAATTATTTTTTGCTCAATTAAAAAACGTTACTTTTGAAGCAATCTATCTTTAAGATAAATGCTAAGCCAAGAAGAGTAATTATTTTACTGCAAACTTCAGTTTTTTAGAATATAAATTGACTTTGAGCAGACCAAGGACTTATGAAAGTCAGAGAGGATCTGAAAGTTGAGCTCTAAGTATTTGAAAAATGAATGGATTAAGAAAATTAGGGAAACTCAACACTGAAGAGAATGTGAATGGTTTTATCTACATGATTTTTTTTCCTGCCAGTCATTTCAGAAGGAAACTACATGTAACAGTTTACAACTTTAGCTTATATAATATAAATTAATGTTGCCTATATATACCAATAAATGTTGTCAGCATCAGAGTATTGATAATCATAAATATGACTCAAAAGAATAAAACTATTAAATATTCTCTATTTTGGGTGTCTGAAATACGTGACATACATTTACTGAAAAATATCTGTAAATTAAGGAAATAAGCCACTTGCTTTTAAAGATTAAAGATTATCTGACATGAAATTCCTCTCTTGATACCCTATGACAAATGAAGCATGACTCTACAAGCATTTTTTATTCTTCTCAATTTGTATTTGACCAAGGAACAAATTTTAATTTCCAAAATGAACAGATTTTCAATTTCTACCTTCATGATAACTTGATATACTTAAGAAAAAAACAAAACAAAGTAAAAATCTGAAGATCAAGCCAGACACAGAAAAGCACACATTATATAATTTTATTTATATAAAATATGAAATGAGTCCAAATTAACCTATGGTATTAGAATTTGGGTGCTATTATAGCTACGCTTTGGGCAGCGGGAGGGAGAGTGACTGGAAAAGAGCATGAGGTGTGCTGGTAATGCCATGTTTCTAGGTCTGGGTGTTGAATCTTGAGTTTGTTTGGTTTGCAAGAATTTACAGAGCTATATATTTATATATATGTATATTATATTTTAATAAAAAGTTTTTAAAAACTTGAAAGTCAGTAACAGAGCTATCTAACAGCCAGTCTTTACACGCAGATGCTAAATTACACATAGAGTGCTAAGTTGGCTTAGACTTCAAAGCTGTCTGAAATGGGAGCCATGATAGTATTTGTGAAAGTTGAGGCATATCGCTAAAATGTCTTTTAATTTTGACTTTGCTGGATTAACATAGCAATATTAAATACTATTTTTATAAGTCATGGAATATAAAAATAGAGAAATAAAATGTCATTAAATCTCAATGCAAATAACCTGAGAAAAGTTGGCTTTGTTCAGAATTCTACTATTTGAATTAAAGAAAGTAAACAAGGCTCTTTCTTTGTAGTTATAAAACAGCACTTTAATTAGTGATTAGTAAAGCTGTTTAAGATCACACACAAAGAAAAAACTCAATCGGTGTTAAATTTCTAGGTCAAACAAAACCAGAGAATCCTTTTCTCATTCATTGTCCTAATCTGTTGGATTTCTGTGCAAAATCAGCACATTTTCAGGTACGGTTATCTTACACTGCATTCCCTACTATCAGAGGGCCTGTTGCTAAGAGATGCTTTGTCTCTTTGCCTCTTAGAGAGAGAAGAAGAATACTGCGGCTCAACGAATTAGGGGATCCAGTGCAGAGAGCCTTGTCACTGCTGATAGCCCCCCACCATCCATGTCATCAATTATGAAAAATAACCCACTCTATGGTGACCTAAGTTTGGAGGAAGCTATGGAAGAAAGGAAAAAGAATCCATCATGGACCATTGAGGAATATGACAAACGTTCCCTGCACACAAACCTCTCTGGACATCTGAAGGTACTCACGACTAAGAGTCACCTTCTTCAACTGATAAGAGAGATCAGTCAAATAATCCTAAGAGAAAGCGTTATTGAAGTGACAGTTATTCTTTACTAGGCACAGAATCTCCAGATTTCAGAGCATTTTGGCTTCTGGCTTTTCTTTCTCCCTCCTACTCCTATAGCCAGTATTTGTGTTTAGTTCTTTTGAGTTTTACAATTTTAGTAGTTACTGACAACTATATAGTGTAGAGAGGAAAAAAAATTATGTAGCACAGAACAAAGGTTTTCCAGGAGAGTAAAAGGTTTTTTTTGAAAATTAATTTGCAAGATGATGTTTTCTGGTAGTTTATAAACATTTATGTTTATGAACACTTAAGAGCTGATTCCCTATTCTACATTTATTTGAAAATATTTATTAAGTGTACTGTGTTAGGCACTGTGCAAGAAAGTTCTCATCAAAAATTATTTTATCTCAGCCCTCTCAGTGATTTAAGGTTGCAGATTTACATTTTGGTCATTTTCCTGTGTCTCAGTAACAAAACAAAACAAAAACATTTCAACACAGGAAAAGTATGCAATGAACTCATTCACCCAGCTTAAACCCAACATAAGTTGTTCTTTCTTTCTTTGCCCCTGCTGGTGTCACCTCACCACATGAAAAACTTCGAAATACCTGAAAAGCAAGGAAGCAGCCAGCCCTCTGTTTTCTGAATGGACTGGATTCCAACCCAGCTTTGGCTTGTCTCCACCTGCCCTAGGCGTGGAAGGCCTGTCATTTTCCAAGTACATACCCTTCATTTAAAAATGTTTATCTGTGCTAAGCCCCTTACCTTAAGCACTAGATAATTTTTCTTTCTTATTTTTTATGAAGAGGACAGCACCCTGTCTCCTTGAATCCTACTCACACTTTTTACAATTTCAAATATGCACTACTCAAAAGACCCACTGTCCAGAATCTTTGAAATTTCTTAATCTCTTACTAGATTGAATGTATCTCTTCCTGTATGTAGCCTATTTTCCAGAGAAGTTTACATAACAGATGCTCTCCACAGAAACAATAATCTTGTGTTTCTTTTCCCTTCTTTCTTTTTTTAAATCTTGCATTCCTTACCAAGAGTCTTAAAGACATCTAAAAAGTCACCCCTACTATTGAAAAAAAAAGACTTATTTTACAAACATTTTTGACCATATGTTAAGGCTTCTTCCTTTTGCTGTTTACATGCAAAATAAGGGAACTATGTAGGTGAATGTTCCTGTTCCTACCCTCAAAAAGTTGATCTAACTAAGCAAATTAACAGACGATAACTATAGAACAAGATAAAGGAAGGTGATGGTAATAGTAACAAAAAGTGCCATGCAGTGTTCTCACTCGTAAGTGGGAGTTGAACAATGAGAACACATGGACACAGGGAGGGGAACAACACACACTGGGGCCTGTGAGGGGTAGAAGGCAAGGCTGGGGTGGAGTCCAGTCCATTTAGAAAACAAATACCTAATGTAGGCAGGGCCTAAAGCCTAGATGATGGGTGATGGGTTCATAGGTGCAGCGAACCACCATAGCACATATATAACTATGTAACAAACCTGCACATTCTGCACTTGTATCTTAAACTTACTTAAAGTAAAAAAAACTTACTTAAGTAAAAAAAAAAAAAAAGTACTCCCAAATTCCCATGATAGACTTTACCCATATCACAAACCTACACCTGTAACCCTGAAGCTAAAATAAAAGTTCACACACAAAAAAAGAAAATGCCTTTTCCCTCACATTTGCCAGTACTGGTTATTTTTCAAGTAAATTATCAATGATTGGAAAAAAATGGTAACTCATTTTTGCTGATTTTCATTTTTCTGATTACCAGGCAAGGCTGAATATTCTAGTAAAAGCATAAAACTTGTTCACTATAAATATTAGCCCAAATTAGGATTAGTTTGATAGTACATAATTATCTCTTGTTCAATGTTGCTATAGGCTTACCTGTAATATGCCTCATTCTCCGTCCTAGGAAACTGCTGATTTGGTTTTCTGCTCTTACTCTGTGGAATTAGTCCATCATCTCCATTGCCAGCAGCAGCACCATCAGTCAGGTTTTCTGATAATTCCATGTTATCACTTCCATGCTTCTTCAACCTTGAGTGGAAGTTTGATATTAAGAATGATTATTACTTTATACAATAAAAAGAAGTTTTTGTTTCACTGAAAAGAAATAAAGAAGAAAATTTAAAAAGAAAAGAAAGTCCCATATAGGATAGGAAAGGGACACAAATCACATTTGATTATAAAAAGGCGTCATGAAAAAGTAAACTTATCATGGGCTTGAAGGATGTATAGAATTCCAAAAGATACAGATGGTTTGCCTAAGTGGGAAGGCTCTTTTATCAGGAGTAGCAAAAGCAAAGCTAGAAATATAGGAGCCACAGGTTAAGTAACAGAATAATGAGAAAATAAGGCTAGGAAATAAAGCTAAAAAAATGTTCAAATGTTAGGCTTAGGAAATTGAATATTATCGGCAATAAGGAGTATTTTTTTAAGCTGGACTATTACATGAGTCATGTTTAGGAAGAATGAGCCATAAATACAATGAGTGCCCTGTTTTGCTAGAATCAGGACCTGCTCCCTCCTCCACCCGGTCCTCTGTGTGCACTCTCACTCTCCCCAAAGCAGTGGACCCTTATTTGTCAGCATTAACTTCCTGAGGGAAGCTTCTGGAAGCTATAACTTTTGTTTTCATTCGAATTTCCTCCTATACCTCATCAATTCAACTTTCATCTCCACTCCTACGTCTCATAGAGCCCCTAACTTATTTTCTGAAACCTTGGCACTACTTGTAGGCTATAAACTCAACCTGTGGTCATTCCCATTTTTCTAAGTTGCTAAGAGTTTATAAGCCAGAGGAGAAAAGAAATCCATATTTAATTACCAAGGAAAGCTAGAAGCAGAATATAAGACAGGATAGTCTCTGTTAGTGAAGCTCTTAGTGGAGAACAGAGGCATTAAACTTACAGACAAAGTGCAGGCCTCCGATTAGGACACAAAATGAAGGATAACAGTGAGGTAGACGAGGGTTTTTAAATCATTATTCTTCTGCACAAATCATCCAAATTTGATTTTAATATTTTAGCATTTCTACAACTAAGCAGTTTAAACTAGTACCAGTGTAATGGGAGGATCATATTGCCATCATCAGAATCTATCATCACTTTCTATTAATACATGCATGCACACTCCTCTCCTAGCAGTGCACCTGTAAGTCCAAAGCTAGTTCATTGACCCCCGAGGCTGATAAAGGAAACTTGCTGTGCCACACTTCAGTGGACTTTAAGTCTACTGAGACTGGAGAGGCAAAGAGAGGGTGGGCAGTCCACTGTAAGCCATTACAATAAAGCAGGTGAACTATAATGAAGCATTAAGTTGGTTTGTGAAAGCAGAGATTGAATATTCATTGTAAATTTGTTGCATATAAGGCATAGACACCAAATCTACAGCACCAAAACATAGCAAGGGATGTAAAAGGAAAAAAATGTATTTTTATAAATGTATGGACAATAGAGTTTGCAGGTGATTTAACAGGTACAGGAGATCAGGTTGACTTGATAATTCTGTAGGACTGGAAGGAACGATGAAGTCTTGAAAGAAAGAGAGACATAGGGAATAAATGAGAGCGGATGTGGGAAAGAATATAATGGGCCCCTTTCTCAGGAGGTCAGTTTCTGCATGCCAGACACGTGGCAGCCCTCTACAAGGAAAATCAGTGGGTCAAGAGTCATGGAAGAGACTCCTGATTTTTAGTCCTGCTGCTTCCATGGAAGTCATCTTCTGGATTTACTGAAAACCTCACCAAGCATGTTTATTCCTGCCATGCAGACAAAAATCAAACCTCAAAGGTTCATCTAAAGCAAAGAATTTTCACTTGATTTCAACTTACTATGCTGAATTACATGCACTGTTTATAGGATGTGAGAAACACTAAATTGGCTACAATATGATAGAAACACCATTGTGTTTCTGACCCTCCAATGTGAGCAATTTAATTAAAAATCATGAAAGCCTCCTAATTAATTCTGATGCAGACCTACAAATTAGAACTGCAGGGATTCCTTGTCAGCCAGGAGACTGTAGCTGCATATTTATGCTATTCAAGGAAGCCTCGTCTCGCTCATGTGAGCCATGACATTGAAGCCTTGCCCCGGACAGAGTGAATATGGACCTTCAGTCCCCACGACAGTGTCTTGTTCTGCAATCTCAATTAATTTGTAACACTGACTGATTACTGATTAACCATATTCTCCATGTAATTTTCTTTTAGGAAAATCCTAACGACCTGCAGTTTTGGTTGGGAGACATGTACACTCCAGGTTTTGATGCTTTATTGAAAAAGGAAGAGAAACAAGAGAAGCAATCAAAATTCTGTCGTATGGGTCTGATTTTACTTGTTGTTACCTCCATCTTGGTTACCATAGTGACTATTATTACTTTTTTCACCTGAGGAAACTGCCACAGTCGGAGCTATTTTAAATTTCCTAAAATTTTTTCTAGATAAACATTTGCAGCTTCCCCCACAAAAATATAACAACAACAAAATGTACATGCAGTATGAATGGATTGTTGATTGTACCATTAAATGTAATTGTCTTGTAAAATGTGAATGTCATGTGTGGTATGATGGCTTTTCTACTTTGTTCTATAAAAGCTTTGTAAGACTTCCAGCCTGAGCTTTGTCCTTTGGCAAGCAGGAATTCTGAGGACCACAGTCACAGAAGTCACTATATACAACCCAAATTAAATATCTGTATAAGGAGAAAAACAGTATCAAAAGTTGTCAGCAGCTTTGTTTTCATAGTTAAACTATATTAACCATGTTTTAAAAATACTGTTAACTCTTTACTACCTCATCCTCCTGTAATCATCAGAAAAGTTTGAGCTGATAACTTTTTTTTTTTTTTTTTTTTTTACCAACTGCTGGGTAGCTGGCAAAAATCTGGTTGTGCTGCCAACTGAGTTAGAGTCATTCCCTGTTTTATTTTCCTATATTTCTGTTTAAGTCAGAAAAAAGAGAAAGAGGGAAATATCTTATTGAAATCTATTCTTATTTCCCCAGTAATCATCTATAATGCCCCAATTTCATGCTACAACTTTAATAGAATTAAACTTGCAAAGGCCGTAGTTACATAATTAATTACGTTTAGATCCAATTTATCCAAATTGGCTACTGTGAACCCCTGGTGGCAGTCAATGTGTATATATTACTAACCATGGTCTAGGTTGGGGTCACTAGGAAAGCAGAGGGAATACTGCTAAGAGAACAGGGTGTAAAGCCTAACTGCTACTTGCTAACAGACTCTGGCAAGTTATTCTCTCAGAGAAGGAATGACACTACCTGCCCAACAGGGCTGACCAAAGGACCAAATACAAAACAGGTATGAACAGTATCTGACTCTTAATAAGCAGTTGTTTAGTTAAAGGCAGTTGTTATTGTTAATTTGTGCTAGCTAATTGACAACCTGAGCTTACCTTCCATTGTCTGCAGATACTGGGGGCATGGTTCTGGACACAGATGGGGAGTCAAGTCACCACTCTTTCTTTCCTTCTAGAACATCCTTTCCTAAGCCCTCAGTCCCACTCCTTTCTCATCTTTAAACACCCCAGCCAAAGTCTATCTTATGCAAGAAACAAAAGAGGGACTTTCTCTTCTTCCCATGAGCCTAAAGTCAGATCTTTGTCCTTTGATATTACCATATCATTTTGTTGTATTTTTCGGAAAGATGCTCGAAATAAAGTACAGTAAAAGACAGTTTTCGCTGGGCATGGTAGCTCACACCTGTAATCCCAGCATTTTGGAAGGCCAAGGTGGGCAGATCATGAGATCAGGAGTTCAAGACCAGCCTGGCCAACACAGTGAAATCCTATCTCTACTAAAAATACAAAAGTTAGCCAGGTGTGTTGGCGAGTGCCTGTAATCCCAACTAGGGCAGGAGAATCCCTTGAACCCGGGAAGCGGAGGTTGCAGTGAGCTGAGATTTCACTACTGCACTCCAGCCTGGCGACAGAGCAAGACTCCATCTCAAAAAAAAAAAAAAAAAAAA
>CAUYLG010043472.1:0-17105 GCA_963573385.1 Cacajao melanocephalus
AAGGCCAATAGCCTTGCCGAGAGCCAGATGGACAATACCCACCCCCTCCGCACCTGATAACGCTGTTATCAGGAGGCCGGACGTCCTACTCAGCACCTGCCTTCTCCATGCGGGCTCCCCACACCCACTCCTGCATTCCACTCCTAGCCCCACACTCAGCACTAAATCATGCTCTCAGCCCAAAATTCAAAAATCCCGCCGAGAGCCTGACCAATGGCAGCTCGCAAAGTCCGGGTCCAGTCTCTCTCTCTAGCCAATACAGGTGCCCATGCTTTGTTTCCTCACTGATCAATCTATTACCTTCTCCTGCCCACCTATCGATAGCCCCACTGGGCTACCAATGGCAGCTTGCCAAGTCCAGGTCCAGTCTCTCTATGACCAATGCAGCTGCCCATGCTTTGTTTCCCCACTGACCAATCTATTGCCCTCACCCCCTATAAAACCCCACACCCAGAATGGCCAGGCGCGACTTCTCTGGCCCCTCTCTCTCTCCCTCCCCCGGGACCACAGAACCTCGCCTGGGAGCTGAATAAACTGGAATTTAATTTGTCTAGTGCTGGCCTCAGTTTCCTCATTTTAAACTCGGCAATAACCTTACAAGAATAACCTTACAATCTGTAATATTGACAGAAGATAAATATTATTTATACTGACATCTAGAAAAAGACTCACCATTTATGAGACATTTTTCTTGTTAACTAACAAAGGCATTTTCCAAAATACATCATCTGTCTCTCTTTCCTTCTTGGTATAATCAGAAATGGAAAGGGGTATTCAGGCTAAGAAATACATATTTTAAATAAGTACCCCAGAGGACTTTGATGACTTTACTTCCTAAGCTATTTACCTAACAGACTATAGCTATTTTTCCCTACAGAAAGACACCAGAAGATACTTTCTGTAGGGAAATTAGTTTGGCTAATTATCTAATACCTTAGTCTCAAAGTTGAGAAACATAACAAACTCAGACCACAACTACAAAGACTTTACACTGAATTTGACACTTTCTCTAGGGAAATTATTTTGGCTAATTATCTAATGCTTTAGTCTCAAAGTTAAGAAACACAACAAACTCAGACCGTACTTACAAAGACTTTACATTGAATTTGACTGTGTGGAAAGAAAACAGGTTAATAATATACAACAACAGAAAATATAACTAAGTTCATCTTACAATTTGCTTGGTGATATTACAGAAAATAATTTCAAATGATAATCAGGTCACACCATGAAAATTTGATTTAGGGAGTCATCCATTTTTTCCCATCAAGTCTTTCCTTTAACTCAATCTATAATAAAAATACACAGCAAAGGCTTAAACTATTGTAAAGTACTAAGCAAAAGCTGCTTTTCTTAATCTTGATCTTACATGCAAAGTCAGTTTTTTTTTTTTTTTTTTTTTTTTTTTCTGTAAAGGGTCAGAAAGCATGCATGGTAACCTTTGAGTATCTTGTTGCAAGTGCTCACCTATACCACTGTACCAAAAATAGTCATGGATAATGTATAAATAACTGATGAGCTGTGTTCAAATAAAACCTGTTTATGGACAATGAAATCTGAGTTTCATATAATTTTCAAATGTCATGAAATATTCTCCTTTTGATTTTTTTCAACCATTTAAAATGTAAAATCCATTTTTAGTGTGCTGGCTGTACATAAACAAGCTGCAGGCTGGATTTGGACAGATCATAGTTTTGCCAACTCCTGCCTGAAATCAATGAGGGAGTTAAGTGAGCTTTGTTTCAGAAATATTTCCCTGGAGAGCAGCTTGCTAAATACCAAAGTAAAAGCAAGTAGAAACAATAGAAAACATCAACAAGGTTAATATTAAGAGATTCGGTACTATCAATAATCTTAAAGAAAATATTGATAAGGTAAGCTAAAAGGCAGATTACCTATTAAAAAATGCAGATAGATTGGTAGATAGGACTTTTGGGAAAACTCAAATACTCCAGAAGGTTTAGTCTTATAGAATTATAACTATAGTTGACCTTGGACAACATAGGCTTAAACTGGCAAGTCCACTTATTTGTAGATTGTTTTCTGCATCTGCCACCCCTGAGATGGCAAGATGAGACAGCCAACTCCTACTCTCTTCTTCCTTCTCAGCCTACTAAACATGAAGATTATGAGGATGAAGATCTTTATGAGGATCCATTTTCACTTAATGAATAGTAAATACATTTTCTCTTCCTTATGCTTTTTTAAATATTTTCTCCAGCTTATTGTAAGAATACAGTACATAATTCATATAAGAACATAAAAAATATGTGTTAATTAATTGTTTATGTTATCAGAAAGCTTTCTGGTCAACAGCAGGCTATTAGTAGTTAAGTTTTTGGGGGATCAAAAGTTATATAGACTTTTGATTGCAAATCAGATCAGCACCCCCATTGTTCAAGGGTCAACTGTATCTGTAAATAAATTCATGCTGGGAACCTGCTTGAATTGGCTACAATATACTCACTTTAATACAAATGTAAATATTTAAAATTATCATAGATTGAGAACAATTTTTAACATTCCAAAATAACTAGTTTGGGCTATGGTTGAGAGCAAGTTTGTCCAACCCACAGCCCGAAGGCCATGTGCACCCCAGGACAGCTTTGGATGCAGCCCAACACGAACTCATAAACTTTCTTAAAACATTATGAGATTTTTCTTTTTTTAGCTCATCAGCTATTGTTAGTGTCAGTGTATTTTATGTGTGGTCCAACATAATTCTTCCAGTGAGGCCTGGGGAAGCCAAAAGGTTTGACACCCTGGGTGTAGGGAATTATTTATTGTCAGCGGTGATAAGATAAACTGGTATAACTGTTTTGGACAGAAATTTGGTGGTATCCATCAAATTTTAAAACTTTCTCTTGTAGCAATTTTTTAGGAATTAACAGATATACAAGAATGCAGAAATTTATGTAGAAGGATATTTACTGGAGTATTGTTTGTGATTGCAAAAAACTGCAATCAACCCAAACTTCCATCACAGAGAAACAGTTAAATTATGGTATATCCATACATATCACATAGTCATTAATAAGACTAAAATAAATTTATATGTATTAATAGGAAAAGACAGCTATAATATATTAAGTAAAGGCAAAAGCAATTGCCAAATAGTGAGTATACAGATTTATTAATATTTAAATAAATCTATAGGTATATACACATACACACACACATATCTTTTTATATGCATGGAAAATGCTACATAATATATAACAAACTCTAAATAATGGTTTCCCCTAAGGAATGGTTATGAGAAAGGAGAAACAGAAGAGTTAACTTTTTACTTCAAATTATTCTATACTGTTTTACTTTTCTTTTTAAACAACTAGCATATTACTGTTGTAAATTTTTTTTAAAATGTCATTTAAATAGTAAAGCTGTAGTGGTAATTTCAACCACAGAGAGGAATCACTAAATAAGAAATAATTAAGAAATAAAAAATAAACAAGGAGAAGATCTATTTATAGACTCTTCAAAGAAGGCCCCTGTGAGAAAGTAGTACTTATATTGAGCTGTAAGAAAGCACCAACAAAAGAGTAGGGGAGGGGTCAAATTTGAAAAGAAGTAGTTTTAGTCAAAGAAAAGAGCAGTCTAAGTTCCTGAACAAGTAAGAAACATATACTGTTTGAGAAACTAAAAGATAGCTGGTGTAGCTGAAACTAGGTAGGGAAAAACAGAGGAGAGGCAGGTTAAAAAGAGATAATCCACAGCTTTGTTGGTCACAGTATAGTTTGGATTTTATTTGAAATATGATGGGCAGCCATTTAAGGTTGTTTTAAATACAGAAATGCCTTTTTGCCCAACTAATTTTAAAAGACTATTCCACTATTTGGAGATGAGAATTGAAATGGGGCAGATAAAACAACTGCAGTAGTCTTGTCAAGAAATCTTAACTTGGTGTAAACAGAGAAATGGACAGTTTTGGGATAAGAAACAATGAAACTTATTGATAGAATGGAGACTTGGGGAAAAGAGGAGTTGGAAGAATTGGAAATGATAGGTGATATCAAGTAAGTAAATAATAATTTTAACCATCACCACTAGCAAGTTTATATCAAATATCACACTAGTAAAGATGTTTAACTAGAATGCTCTAAATTTTTAAATATTATTCACATCACTACTCCATCATTACTCAAGTTTTAAGTAAGATTACTCAAGTTTTAAAACAATGAGATATTTAGGAGATACAATCCTAAAACGAACACTGTAATACATATATCTAAAAGTATGATTTTCCAAGAAAGAATAAATCACTCAAAAAATATTTACTGAGTACCTACTGTATGCCAGTCATTGTATTAAGTGCTAGGAAAGAACTCAATGTAATATTTTGAAAAATAAACCAACTACTCTTTGTATAATACAGTATAATTATTTCTAAGTATTATTTTAAGAGTTCTAGTTAAATGTCATAGTTTTACCTGATACATTACACACTCAAAAACAACAAATAATTATTTTACTACTTTTAAAGATAATACTTTTCAAGGAAAACTATTTCATATTTCATACATACCTTTTGAAGATTGTTTTGAAGATTCAGAAAGCTTCACTAAAGATTGCTGTCGAACAGCTCCCTCCAGTATTGGGTTGACACTTTTCTTTTTCTCCACACCCTGTGTAATTTTGGCATCAGACATACTTCCAGTTATATAATCTTGATTAAATTGAGAAAGAATCCGAGAATTTTTCATCTTTGTAAACTTTGGAAATCCAACTGTTTTGTTAAGGTTGCTCTGAGCTTCATCTGTTACAGTGTTATGGCATAGTTGCTTAGAACTCAATTTCTTCTTATAAGTAGCAATTTCTGTACTCATATGAGCTGAAGTTACATTGAAACTTGAACTTCCTGAAAGAACCAATTTGGAACTACTCACTTGTACTGGAACATCACTGTTACTACAAGAGACACGCAGATTATTTATCTGACAGTTTGAGATCTCGGAATACATAGTTGAATTTGTGGTACCTAAAATACTTGGAGAATTTCCATATATTTCCCCTTTGTCCATCTTCATTGGCTTATCTATTTGTAAGCTATTTGTCAAAGATGTCTGCACTGAAATGTTGCCTGGATTCAAATGCTTTGATTGTACCAAATTACTTCCTTGTTTAGATATAGTAAACATGTTTTTGGTTCCATGTTCAGAATTGTTATTGATCTCACGTATACTTTCCGATGTCTTACCGTCCTTTCTGATGTCTTGTTGCTGAGTTAGTCTTTCAATATCATCACATGCTTGGTACAACAAATCATCATCTACATCATCTGCTTCCCAGGTATTATCTAATTGATGACATGCTTTAATAATTTCATGGGCAAATGAGGGATCATTCCAATCATCAAAGAAAGAGCCTAATTTAGGTGCACTAGTGTGATCTGGGTTACTAACGCTGGTTTCATTGCCTAGATTTGCAGAGCCAAAAAGATCAGTATTAACAAGTGATTTAACAGACTGATTTAAAATGCACTTACTTTTCTGTTCATTAGAATATCTTGTATTCAAAGCAGACTTCTTTTCAGAAGCATGTATAGTAAAAGTAAATTTAGTATGAATATCTTCCTTTATTTTTGTCAGATTAGATGTAACTGTACAATCTTGAATTTTGTCTTGAATAACAATTTTATTGGAAGAGTTTTCAAATTTCATTTTATTTCCAGTGGATGATAATTTATTTGATTTATTTGAATTTGGTGAAAATCTATATTCTGTACCTATTAATTCTCTGTCATATGTCTTTGAAGAAAGATCTTGTAATACTTTTGAATCTCCTAACCTGGCATCTAGACTTGTATTTACTCTTGACGTATTTTTATCATTTTTACTATTAAAGATACAAATTCCCTTTTGATCAGTAACCTGGGCTGCTTTAGAAGGGAAGAGTTCAGGCATGTCGACATTTTGTATAACAAAAGGCTCATTACCTAGTAAGTTTTCCCATTCATCCTCAAAATCACTGGTAGTAAATGCATCAATGTACTTATTAGAAGTTTCTGGCTCCTCAGTAGAGGAAGGCACATATGATTTTGTCATTATGGGTGTATCTACTTGAGAAGAAAGTGATCGTGGGGTTTTATTTGGCAGTTTTTCAATGACCAGTGTTTCATTAGTAATAATTTTCTCCTCTTTCAAAGCATTTGTCTTTCCAAAGATAGTATTATTGGTGCTCCAAAAAGGCTCTGGCAGTTCTTGGCTTAACTGTCCACTACATTTCTGAGTAGAGCCATCAAAAATGGCATTCAAGGCTGCTTCAGCAGTTTGGTCAAATGGCTTCTGACTGCTATTTTGATCATTTGCCACAGATATCTTGGTGTTCCCTTTGATTGGCTTCTTTTTTGTAGCATTATCTATTTCGGGAACTATATTACGTAATGACTGCATCTGTATATTATCTTTATAATTACTTAAAATCTCTGTTTCTGAAATCATCTGGGTAAAATCATAATTCCTCTTGTTTTGTTCTTCTAGCACATCAAGCTCTTCCATATTTTTATCAAATTGTTTAGCCAGTTTCATAAGTTCTTCTTCTTGATTTTTTGTTTTTAACCTATTAAACAAGATTAAAAAATTATAATTAAAAATGTTCTGAGATATGATATCCAATTTTATTTAACATATTTTGATGTTAAAGCTCTAAGATTTTAACACATAATTATTTTAACTGCAAAATTTCATAGATCAAAACTATGGACATTTTATTAACAAAAATTTTGATATATGCACAAAACCAAACTGGAGTATTATCAAAAATATTTGCTTCACTGAATCTCAGAAAAGCTGAAAAGTCTTAACTTACTTTGTGCAGCTGATTTTTGCTCTTGATTTTCCTTTTGCTACACTGGGAGTACAAGGAATAGCAGTTTCACCAATCCACACGTCCAGCATAGAATGTGTTGTTGGTTTTTCATCCTTTGGCAGATAGGGGGAAAAAAGGTATAAAGTACCAATGCAGCACCCACACTTCCAAAAAAGGGGAGGGGAGGGGAGGGGAGGGGAGGGGAGAAGAGAAATGAAAAAAGAAAGAAAATAAAAACTATTTGAATTAATTTCCTAGGTAGTAGTTACCAAACAAACTCATAATCAATGAGAAGTTGGGAGACAGCAATAATAAGCTACAAGAATTGATCCACTTATGTTTCAGAAGATGAAAACATTCAGAATTAGAAACTTTTATTTTCAATAAATATTGTTGTAAGAATTAAATTTATCAAATGTACATTTAATAATAGAAGTATATGCTTTTATCAAAAGAAAATGGACATTTTAATTGTCATACTTATAAAAACATCAGTGTCAGAAATTGTGTTGCAGAAATTATCAGAACTGAAAATAAAGAGACACATATGGAATTATTTCTGTATCATCTGATTCTCCAAATTTTCTTTAGCTTTATTATAGTCTTTATCTAAAGTTGGACAATCCATGTTGACCTAAATTAGGACCACTCAGAATTAAGGTCAGGATTGAATTATGAGATAAGAGCAAGGTTAGAATTGATGCTAAGAATGAGGCAGGAATAAGAATAAAAAATAAATAGAGAAAGCAGAAAAGTTTAACCAGGATAATATATAGAAAAAAGGCATTTTAGATCTGGATATTTTTGCTGTACCTTTCAGTCACTTGATCACACAAAAAAATTAGAGAATGAGCTTTAGGCATTAATTGCAAACCAAACCAACAAATCAAATAAATTAACCGTTTTTACTCGATTTTATAGTACCTAGAATGAACATAAATATCACACAAGGTAAAAAATAATCTTACTACCTGATTATAGGCTACTCAAAGCAAGGACTCTTCTTAGGATAGCTCAGCATCCAGCACAATACTGGGCATGAGTGTCAGTTTGCATTTATTTACTAGAAGGTTTAGGTGAAGACATCCTACATCTTGGTACAAATCCTCAGTGATTCACGAAGCAGTTTTCTTAATGTCGATTTGATCCTAGTTGCCTTTAGCTTTGCAAATACTCAAGAAAATCAGTAATTTCACTTTCAGACTCAATATATATTTTCCCTTTTGTTTCAATAATAATCTTGAATTTAAAGAAAATAATAGTCTTAATTATGAACTCTGCCACTTACCAAAGTAATTTTAAATTCATTCAATTTTCAGAGAACTAAATTATGACTTTATGTACCCAACTTTACATATACATGGGTCCTATGTATGTTTGTATAC
The DNA here is from genome assembly GCA_963573385.1 of Cacajao melanocephalus. NCBI lineage: Eukaryota > Metazoa > Chordata > Mammalia > Primates > Pitheciidae > Cacajao > Cacajao melanocephalus. The sequence continues at coordinate 8,193 of CAUYLG010043472.1, forward strand.
TATTTATGTGTTATATTACATATTTCTTCATTAATAATTACGTAATTTATTGATTTCCAACCATAATCCAGACACTATATAAGGTATCTAAATGTATTACTTCACTTCATTGTAAAAGGTATATACTGTGCAAAGCTGTATAAATGAAGATATATACCATCTTCAAATAAACAACATTGTACAAAAAGTATCCCTGCAGAAAGTGAATTGACTGTCCAATTAAAATAAAAGCATGTCTTAAAAAAATTGCTATCTCTGAAAATGTTAAAAGAAAATTAAATAATGATTTGAGAATGACTCACCTAAAAATAAACAGTATAAATATTTGTCATTCTGAGAACACAACAAGCTTTCAAACAGACCTTGAAACTGCTAAAGATTTATATGCTTTAAAAGTACTCTGTTTAAGAGGGTAACATTTTAAAGCTACTAATTTCACTGTATTTTTTTCTTTTACACAAGTTACCACTTGTATACTGTTGCCATTTCTTTATATGAACTACTGTTTCCAGCCCACTTAGGTAAAGGGTCCAATAATTTATTCACAACTATCTTTTTATCACTATTTAGGCTGGCCAGCCCAAACACATTTTATTATGCTTCTTTGATGTGAAAACCACAATTAATGAAGATCTATTGTTTAACTTATAGAGTAAGTTCTATTATGGCATAAATGCTATTTAACTAATGAATGGTAAGTAAAATGAATTTCTATGACATGTTGAATATGGAATGTAGAGCTAGTAGCAACAGAGTTGTTTTGATTGTGCTAGGTGTAATTTTGGATATTTTATAGCTGCTAAGAAAAGCTTCATTTCCTGTCTCTTCCACCTGGATGACAGTCATCCTTCAAATGATGTTTTGGGCCAGTGCCATGTAATTGTTTATGGTCAACACATAGTAACTATTCAAGGACATGTTAAAGGAAAATAGCATACTTCCTTTAGAGAAGACACTAAGCAAAAATGTTCTTGGATTTAAATGTTGTTAAATAAGAAAAAGAGAACAAAAAATAAAGACGTTCAGAACAGTTTCATGTATTAAGCCTTTGCTTCTCAGTAACTGTAATATAATATTAGAGTTATTGGATTGCTTTGTGTCAAATGATTGACTTGAACATACTTCTATTTCACTCAAACAGGACAAGAACTGAAATGAAAAAAAGAAATGAAACCCTTAAACACATTTGGCTTCAAGCAATCTTTCTGTCTCTGTCTTCCTCCCAAAATGCTGAGATGACAGGCGTGAGTCACCATGCCTGGCCAAGAAAAAAAAGTTTGAAGATGGTTCTATTACAGTAACAACCTTAACATAACCTTACAATTATAGCACTCTATAGTTTACAAAGAATTTTTATGTAGTTTAATCCTCATAATGATCCAATGAAGAGAGCAAGAGCAAGGCAAGTAATTATTCTAGTTCATAGCTGAATGAACTGAGGTGGTGAGAATAACTTGCACTGGGTCACACAGCACAGGAGGCTGAATGAGGACTAAAACTGAATTCAGTGATCTTCACTTTTGTGTTTCTTGATGATGTTGTAAGTCAATGAGTATTAAGAACAGTTTCAATGGGGAAACGTTATACTACAGACAGTAAATACCGATCACAGAACAACCATAAAAGTTTAAATTTTTCTGATTGCCTTATTCTTTTAGTAACTTGAAAAATGATGCCATATGTTGTTAAGCACATTACAGATAAAAACACACAATGACCTAGTAAAAAATTACTCTAAAAAATTAAAACAAGATACATACTTAAGAATATATCTATTACCAATTTTATATTATGTTCATTTTTTCAAAATATGCATTTCAAAAGCAGAAAAGGCAAAACAGTAATCTTTGCTGCCTTATTTTTGGAAAAAAGAATTATAAAAGACAATACTTTTCATTTAAAGAAACTGTACAAGAACTTAGTGGCACATTCTTCACTGTTTTAAAACAAAGTATAAAACTAGTGATATTTACCTGAGGAGCAATACGATTAACAATATGTGAAATCTCATCACTATCTGTGATGTAAATCCGTTTTTTTCTTCCTTTACCTAAGGAAATAAAGACATTTCTATAAATTGTAAACAAAAAACCCTCAATTTTAAAAAATACCTATCACTTCTTAGAAAATAATTTTAATTAGTGCAGCTTAGAGGATTATATGTTTAAATCACATACTTACACAGATAAAATCATGTAAGATTCTCAGAAGTGCTTGATGCTAGTATCTGACTAGAATTCTAGTTAAATGTGAATCATTTATCAAATATTTACCCACATAAAAATATTCATAATGAATTACCTAACTGCTTTGTCAATGGAGAATTCTGATCCCAAAAGATATCATTCTGTCCATCTGTATCATTAGGAGAACTGAAGGAAGATGACAGTAAGTCCATTTTCAGCATTCTCTTTGGTGTTTCATATCTTTCTATATAAAATATGATTAAAATAACAATTGTTGCATTTTAAAGCATTACCTTACTTCATAATTCCCCAGTCAATTAATAGCTTAGACTTTAATAGTCCAATATAATTTTTTTCCCAGAGATAAGTACCTGAACCATAAATGAAATGATTGTTTCATATAAAAATCCATGCAACTCTTCCCAATCTTGACATTGTAAATAGCAAGCACTTTTAGATAATCTAGAAGGTAAAAACCTAAATATATTTAGCCCCTTTCATCAACTCTATCCAATCTACATTAATTGTGATTCTTCAAAAAGCATTAGTGATCAAATGCTTGGGAATTTTTGTCTAGAATCACTTTCAAATTTTTATAAAGATTTTTGTTAATTCCCGAATTGCTTTACGGGAATATTATTAAAGACATGTAAGGTAACAAGCACTATTTCAAGAACATGCTCCAGAATAAAGGCTTTTGTATGAGTTTCAATTCCAACTAATATTTACTAGAAGTCTTTTAAAAGGTAACACCAAAAACTAATCCGAGATAAAAGGGGTCCTTAGTATCTTACTTGGAGGGATGTTACACATAGCAACTTCCGGTTTATTCATAATGAGGTGAGACATCACCCAGGCTTTGAGACAAACTTTAACTTTTCATGTGGCCTCTTCTCTAAAACAGGTCGGGGGTCGGGGACGGGAACTTTAAAGAGAAATAACTCCACCGGGTATAAACTGAGGATAGCGGACCTATCAGCTCTTTCTCCTCGCTCTGCCACCGCTGCTGACTGGAGGAGCAGCCTAGAAAAGCCGCCGCCTTCCCGCAAACAGGTAAACCACATGACCTATTGCTGTGGAGGTGGCCAGTGGATGGTCAAACCTAACTAGGTAGTGCTCAAGCTCGGGGACAAAAGCCCATCGGGGAGTGGTATAGGATTATTTTCGAACTCTCGAGGGGTGAATTCCAGATAAAGAATACACGCTCCAGACTCCGCCCCCACCCCGATTTCCCTGTTCCAAGCGGGGCTGTGGGGATGCAGCGCCAAAGCCAAGGCAGGCCGCGCTGCCGACGTCTCACCCTCGGGGTTACTTTTACTGCACAAGGCGGCTGCTGGAGGCTGCTCTCGCTGCCGCACTGGCCCGGGAGGCCCCTCTTTAGCCCCGCGGGGCCACGAACCGCGGGCAGGCCTCAGCCGCCTCCTCCCTGGCTCGACCACCGAGCCGCATTCCTCAGTCGCCGCTGTTTTGTGCGGCGTGTTCTTCGGGCTAGGGCTGTCATCAAGTTTCCTTCGCCGACTCATTGCCTATGACCCGCCTCCACCAGCCGCTTCTTTCACATTTTGCAAAGGGATGAGGAGAGCAACCGCACTACAAACGGGACTCGGCGTTAGCGGCAGCCGCCATTTTGGCCGGTGGGGCGCGCGCAAGAGGCGGCTGCTGATTGGCTGCGTCTGGGAGAGGGGCGTAGCTGTTAAGGTGCCGAGGGCGCGCGCGCGCGCGCGCGCTTCCTCAGCGGGGACAGGAGCCTGCTCTGGAGGAGGGTCTAGGCTCAAATTCTTCCGGACTGGAAGGGATTGTAGGGGTAGTAGTCACGTCCGCGTAAACTGAGTGGGAGCTTGTGAGATGGAAAGGAGATTGAATACACTAACAGCTTTTTATTGAATTTACATTGAAAATTGCACGTTAGATTCATATTAAGGGTCTTCGAATTTGTCAAGAAGAGGAGATACAGCTAATTTTTCGTAGTTATGTTCATAGAAAAATCCAAAAGAAAGTAGAAAAAATTACTAAAATAATAATTTAAGAGTTGCTGGATACAAAGTCAGTATTCAAAGATCAATGTGTTTCGATAGATTAGCAACAAATATAAAATTGAAGTTTTAAAGCGATACTATTTATAATAGTATATGAGAAAGCAAGTAACTAGGAATAAGTTAAAGATTGTCCTTTCTACAAAGAGAACTATAAAACATTTTTGAAATAACACAAAGACCTAAACAAATTGTTGTACTATATTCATGGGTTGTGAGACTCAATATTGTTACAATGTCAGCTATTTCCGAATTGATCTATAGATTCAACATTAAGATATCCAAAGTCCCAAGATACATTTTATAATGTGTATGTGTGTGTGTGTGTGTGTGTGTGTGTGTGTGTGTCGTGACAAGTTTTTTGTTAAATTTACATGAAAATGCGAAGGACCAAAAATAGCAATAAACTCTTGAAGATCTCTTGAAGAATAATGAGGGTAGATAACAACCAGGTATCAAGACTTATGTAAAGTTATGGTAATTAAGACAGTGTTATAATGGCGATGGGATAGATAAAGATGAAAGAAACAGGATAGCACAGTAACAGACTTCTGTGTAAATGAACACGATTTGAGACAAAGATGACCCTCCTGAGCAAAGGAAAAAGGACTTTTGAAATTAAATGGTGCTTGGTCTATTTGATATTCACTTAGACAAAGAAAGAAACATGACCTTTACCTCAAACTTTATCCCCAAATCAGGTGCATATTCATTATAAATTTAACTGTAAAAGATAAAATAATATTTTAGAAGGTACGAATTGTGTTCATAACACAATGCATTTAAAATAAAACTAGACATAATTATAAATTTGACTACATAAAATTGATAACTTGAGAACTTCTGTCCATTCAAAGACAAAATTAAAGAGAACGAAGGGGAAGGCACAAATTGGGAGAAAATATTTAGAAGACATATTTAAAGGCCCATATATAGGTTATATGAAGAACTGATACAAATTAAGGAAATGACTGACCATCAAAACCAAAAGTGGATGAGACACTTGAGCAGGATCTTCACAAGAGAAAATATTATCAACAGACTTATAGAAAAATCAGATTCATTTTTAATCAGGAAAATGCAGATGAAAACCATATCAGAATGGCTAAAATTAAAACGACTGACAATGTAGGTATCAAGGAAGTAAACCAATGGAAGCTGTCATGTACTGCTGGTGAGAATATAATTTGGTACAACCACTTTGGAAAACAGTTTTTGATCTAGCAATCCCAGTCTGAGGAGTATTCTCTGTGGAAATGCATGGACTTGTTCATCAAGATACATTTTATAAAAATGTTTTGGTGGATGCGGTGGCTTATCCTGTAATCCCAGCACTTTGAGAAGCTGAGGCAGGTGAGTTGCTTGAGCCCAGGAGTTTGAGACCAGCTTGGGCAACAGGGTGAAACTCCATCCCTACAAAAAATACAAAAAATTAGCTGGGAGTTTTGGTGAATGGCTGTAGTCCCAGTTAGTAGGGAGGCTGAGATGGGAGGATCACTTGACCCCAGGAGTTGAGTTGAGGTGAGCCATGATTGTGTCACTGCATTCCAGCCTGGGTAACAGAAAAAAAAAGAAAAAAGGAAGGAAGGAAGGAAGAGAAAAGGAAAGAAAGAAAAAATGCTTTTAGCAGTAAAATTCAATTCAAAATTACTTTATACTGTAAGCAGACCAAATGCCTTTCAACAGTAGAATGATAAATATATTGGACTATATTCACACAACAAAATAGCAATGAAAATGAAAAACTACAACTCTGTGTAACAACATGGATAAATCTCACAAAGAGGAGCAAAAAATGTTAGCACTCCCAACCCTCCTCCATAATATTAAATAAATCCCACGTAAAGTCCATCAGGCAAAATTCTGCTATATTATATAGGGATGTAAGCTTTAGTGTTAAAACAGTAAAGAAAAATCTAGGAATGATTACCATAAAAGTCAGGATAATAGTTACCTTCAGAGGGGGAAGGGACAGTGATTAGAAGTGGACAGAGGGAGGAGAGAATTTCATGTATTTATTGGCTTTGTTTATTTTCATATTCTAGTTGTTAATTACAAAAGTATTTGTTTTGTGATAATTTACTGAGCTATACATTTTGTTCACTGTCTACACACGTTATATTTATCAATTAAAATGTTTAAAAATTTTAATGTAAGGCAAAGATCTTAGTTTCCACTGAGGAACTGATATATTTCTTCTATCTTGTAAACTATTCTGTTTTTACTCTTCAGTTTGGCTGACAGAAATCCTAGAACTAAATTTGAGATTGAGGTCTGGCAGTTATATAAACCATATAAATCACTGTGAATAGATAATTCCATTATTTTTCCTCGGTGTTTGACCTTCTACTAATACCTTTTATTTCCATGATTGTTTTTAACCTACATGTATTTAAACCATTGTTTAGTTTTATTTATTTATAACCAGATAAGACTGTTTGGAATACAAATGATGTCATATCTTCTAAAATTCAAATTAATTACTTAAGCCTTCATTTGTATAAATTAGTAGGAATATTATTATTTCTCTCAGAGATCTCTCCTACCTGTGAAGTGACCAAAAATCCTAGAAGCATTTAAAAAAAATTTAAAAAGAACTTAATTTACCCAAATAAATATCCAACTTACATTTAGAAAATAAAAAATTTTAAAGAATTTAGTGATGTTTATAGGAGAAATAACCATGTTATATTTTCTTAAAACATATTAATGCTGCAAATAAAATCACAGTGAATACTTTACCGTAACTCTAAATTCTATAGTGCCCAAGTAACCATTGTTGAAATGAACAACTTGAGCCTGAAGAACAAACTTGTTATCTTAACATACCTAGGATTGCTGTAACCTGTAATCGTTATGTGGTAGGAAATTTACAGTAAATTTTAACTTGAAAATTACTTATTTCACATGTTACATTTCTACATGCACTTCAAATTAAATGTACTTCCTGAATATAACTCCTGAAATAAGTATAGCACAATTAACTCCTTAATAAAATGTTTTTAATATGAAACAAAAGTCTTACAGGTGTTTGAATGCAATATGATTCATAACTCAGCATTTCTAGGCATTTGAATAATTTATATATATGTATATATATAAGTAAGGTGTAATGCAACTAAAAACTTTAATAAACCAAAGTAAAACTCTTGCTTGTTTCACTTATAGGGATTAGTTATAAACTTGAAAATAATTATTAAGGGAAAAATTGTGACACTGAAGGTCTGAGTGACTGAGGAGCTTCTCTGCCAGTGATTGCCTCCTCACTTACATTACAATGATGGGTCAATGCTGCTGGATCAGTGGCTAACTATGAGCAGTCTTCCTTTCAAGAAAAAAAGAAGCAAAAACAACAAAATATTTAATTATGTGAATTATGTTTATATTTTATATACAGAGCTCCAGCTTTAAATCTTTGAGAGTGTGTTTGGCAGAATCTGAACAAGCAGCAAAATGGTTAGAGGTTTTTTGTTCATTTGTTTGTTTTAAATAGTTTTGTTACTATGTTTCCATACCAAAATGTACCTGGGTAAGTTCTGGGCCCATTTTTCCTTAGTCCTGACCGACCAGCAATTGTGTTAGAACCACCTAGCATGCCCAACTGCCTCATCAGGAGCCTCTGCTACCTAGGTGACCATGTCTGGCCAGACGGGCCAATCAGGTAAAAATGACTGTACTAGACATGGGCAGCTGATTTTAGGAACCAGTCCATAGCCTGGCTCTCCACCTCTGACTGACACCTCTGACTGAATTGAAACAATCGTATTCTCTCTTGGAGATTTAACTAAGAATTTGCTAGAGGGCCCTGTGCAAAACCATGGCAGGCAGAAACTATGAAGAAGCTTGCTCAAAGTGGAACTGAAGGAAGCAGCAGAATTATGCAGACTGGGGACCACTGGAATCTACTTCTATTGATTCTGAATACCTTGAAACCCAACCACCATTCAGCTTCAGTGTCCATAAGACCAGATTTTACTGTGATACCAGTCCTTTTCCCTTACAGTAAACTTCCTTCCTTTGTTAGGTGGGGGCTAGCTAATGCCAGTTGGTCTCTATTTCTTACATCTAAAAAGAAACCTGAACTAACATATAGAAAAAACACCAGGATTGGGTCAAGGATTGTGGTGTAATTGTTTCTCAGTTAAAGGAATATTATTTTGAAAAGTTCAAAATAGAATGAAACAAAATCCCATTTAAAGATGGAGCTGGAAGTTAAAATATTTTAGTGACTCCTTTGGACCTGAGACAAATTATACTGGACACTAGCTGTCATCTGAAATCACTTTTTCTTTTCTTTTTTATTTATTTATTTATTTATTTATTTATTTTTGAAAGAAAGAAAAAGAGAGGAAAGAAAGTGAGAGTGAAAGAAAGAAAAAAAAGAATGTAAGAGAGAAAGGAAGAGAAAGAGGGAGAGAGAACGGGATTCTTGTTCTATTGCCCAAGCTAGAATGCAGTCTAAAAATGGGTATTAAAAACCTCTTTTATGCTAATAATTGTGCTTAACAATGGAGACAGGAAGGAATAAGAGATGAAAATAACAAACAAGTAACCAACCAGTGTTTTACTTAAACCTGTGAAATGCTATGCAATTGCTGAGGAGTGATTTACTTCCAATTATGTGGTCACTTTTAAAATAGGTGTAATGTGATACTGAGAAAAATGTATGTTTTGTGGATTTGGGGTGGAGAGTT
>CAUYLG010043474.1:0-42557 GCA_963573385.1 Cacajao melanocephalus
AAGTAAGGTACACTTAGAAGGAGGTCAAGCAGGTGACTTGAGAAAGTAAAGTGCACTGTTTGACCTTTGACTTGGGGATTTACATGTTGGCATGCTTCTGGGGTGGGACCGGGGGTTGCAACCCTTCTCCCCTGATTCTTCCCTTAGGGTGGGCTGTTTACATGTTCAGTGGCCTGACAGCCCTTGGGAGGGGCCGTATGCACAATGTGTTTACAGAAGTTGTATGCATGCACACTTGAGGCATTTTTTCCTTACCACTCCAGTGTTCCTAGAGGAAGGTCATTATACCAGTTAAACTCCACCATTTTGCCTCTTAATGCACATGCTTGAGCCCACTCATCCAACTCCTGAGATCTTACTGGGAAGCTGCTGATCACAAGTTTCAGGTTTTTTCTATCTACTGGGAGACTGCCTTTCCCTGGCACTGGCTACAACTAATTATTATTTTAGAGAGACAGTTTAACAACTGCCTGACCATCACCTTGATGGTCACCTGACGTTCCTGGTTGGGAAGGACGTGTAGAGGGGAGGGCTCTCCTGCCCTGCTCATGTCTGCATGACTGTCTACTGTAACAATATTGTCATAAGGATAGATATAGATCACTGGAATAAAACTAAAAATCCAAAAACAAACACCCACATTTATGGTCAATTGATTTTGGACGAGGAGGCCAAAACAATTCAATGGCAAAGAATATTCTTTTCAACAAATGGTGCTGAGACAACTGGATATCCACATGCAAAACAATGAGGTTAGACCTCTATCTCACACCTGTGGAGGCCAAGGCCCTTGGTCTCCTAAAGGCTCACTGAAAAAATCACTGACATGAGGCAGATTGACTAATAGGAGAAAAGGCATACACATTTATTTAATGTGTATACACAGGAGCCTTCAGAATGAAGACCCAACCTCCCAATGAAGTTCAGAAGTTTACATACCATCTTGAGGTTACAGAAAGAATGCAGGCTCAGAGCATGGCCAAAAACAGATTTTACTGGCAAAACAGGTTATGAAAGGGAGAAATGAAGAGGCCTGGCTAGCAAAGAGAATCTTGTTATGTAAATGAAACCTTACAGCAGTCCTCAGAGAGAATAGATGGTGAATGTCTCTTTTAAGACTTTTAGGCCAGGCATGGTGACTCATGTCTTGGGAGGCTGAGGTGGGAAGATTGCTTGAGCCCAAGAGTTCAAGACCAGCCTGGGCAATATAGTGAGAACTTGTCTCTACAAAAAATTAACTGGGCGTGGTGGTGCATGTCTGTAGTTCCAGCTACTTGGGAAGCTGAGGTAGGAGAACCACCTGAGCCCGGGAAGTCGATGCTGCAGCGAGACGAGATCACACCACTGTACTTCAGCCTGAGCGGTGGAGTGAGACCTTGCCAGAAGCAGGAAGGAAGGCAGGCAGGCAGGCAGGAAGGAAGGAAGGAAGGAAGGAATCTTTAACGGTGTCAGACTCTCAGTTAATCTCTCCTAGATCCAAGAAAAGCCTAGAAAGGGAGGGCCTGGCTACATTAATGGGGATTCTCTACAGATAATAAATTTCTCACACAAAAGACTGCTTTGCAAGACCATTTCAGTCTGTGGCAACCACTTCGAATTATGCCAAAAAAAATATGATTTTGGGGTAAAATATTTTTATTTCCTTCACACCATATACAAAAATTGGCTCCAAATGGATCAAAGATTAAAGAACTAAAACTCCTAGAAGAAAACATAGGCAGAAAACTTTGTGACCATGGCCAATCATGATGTGATTATACGTCTATAATCCCAGCACTTTGGGAGGCCAAGATGGGAGAACCACTTGAGGCCAGGGATTTAAGACTAGCTTGGGCAACATACTGAGACCACATTTCTAAAAAAAAAAAAAAAAAATACCTGGGTGTGGTGGCACTCACCTGAAGTAGGAGGGTCACTTGAGCCCAGGAATTTGAGGCTGCAGTGAACTATTATAGTGCCTCTGCACTCCAGCCTGGGTGACAGAGATAGACCCTGTCTCAAACAAACAAAAAAAGAAACCTTTGTGACCATGGATTAGGCAATGGTCCCTTAAATGTGACAACAAAGAGCATAAGTAATAAAAGAAAAAAATAGATTGGATGTCATCAAAATTAAAAGGACACCATTATGAGCCTGAAAAAGTAACACAGAATAGGAGAAATGTTTTTGCAAATTGTATATAGATGCTCCTCGACTTACAATGAGGTTACATCTGAATACATTCATTATAAGTTAAAAATATCATAAGTTGGAAATACATTTAATACACCTCACCTACTGAACATCATAGCTTAGCCTTGCCCACCTTAAATATGCTCAGAACACTTACTTTAGCCTATAGTTGGACAAAATCATCTATAACACAAAACATATTTTATGATAAAGTGTTGACTGTCTCATGTAATCTATGGAATACTGAACTGAAAGTGAAGAACAGAATGATTGTATTCTACTGAATATGTATTGATTTTCCATAATTGTAAAATAAAAAAAATCATAAGTTGAACTATTTTAAGTTGGGGACTGCCTGTACCTGATATCTGTATTACAGAGAAAACACTTACAACTCAATAATAAAAAGACAAATGACCTTATTTAAAAGTGAGGGCAGGTGCAATAGCTCACGCCTGTAATCCCAGCACTTTGGGAGACCAAGACGAGTGGATCACAAGGTCAGGAGTTCAAGACCAGCCTGGCCAATACAAAAATTAGCTGGGCCTGGTGGCAGGAGCCTATAATCCCAGCTACTTGGGAGGCTGAGGCAGAGAATTGCTAGAACCTGGGAGGCGGAGGTTGCAATGAGCTGAGATCATGCCACTGCACTCCAGCCTGGGCAACAGAGCTGGAGACTTCATCTCAAAAAAAAAAAGTGGGCAAAATATATTAATAGACTTTTCTCTAAATATATGATGACCAATATGCACATGAAAAGATGCTCAACATTCAACAGTCATCAAGGAAATGCAATAAAAACCACATGAGGCTAGGAGCAATGGTTCATGCCTATAATCCCAGCACTTTGGAAGGCCGAGGCAGGAAGATCACCTGAGGTCAGAAGTTCAAGACCAGCCTGGCTAACATGGCAAAACCCAGATCAACTAAAAATATTTTTAAAATTAGCTGGGCATGGTGGTGTGCCCATATAATCCCAGCTACTCGAGAGACTGAGGCACGAGAATCACTTGAACCCAGGAGGCAGAGGTTGCGGTGAGCCGATTTTGTGCCACTGTACTCCAGCCTGGGTGACAGAGTGAGAGTCTGTCTCAAAAACAAAAACAAACAAAAAACATCACATGAATTACCACTTTATACCCACTAGAATGGCTATAATCCAAAGAGAGATTAAAAACCAGCATTAATAAGGACATGGAGAAATTGGAACACTCATATACTGCTGGTGAGAATGTAAAATGATGTAGCTGTGCTATGATATGAATGTTTGTGTCCCCCTAAAATTTATATGTTGAAAACCTAATCCCAAAGGTGATGATGCTTATAGCAGCATTACTTTTATTATTTTTTTCTTTTTTTAAGAGACAGGGTCTCACTATATTGCCCAGGCTGATCTCCAACTCCCAGACTCAAGAGAGCCTCCCACCTCAGCCTCCCAAGTAGCCGACATTAGAGGCATGTTCCACCAAACTCAGCTTAGCATTATTTTTAATAGCCAAAAGGTGGAAACAACCCTAATGTCTATCAACTGATAAATGAATAATATGTGATATATGCATTTAATGGAATGCTACTTGGCAATTAAAAGGAATGAGGTACCAATACATGCTAGAACATGGAGGAACCTGAGAACATTATCCTAACTGAAATAAGCTATTCACAAAAGTAGCTAGTCAAATCAATGACCTCAGCTTCTGACATAATAAATCAGAAAAAGAAGAGCAAATAAGATCCACAGTAAAAAGAAGAAAGGAAATTATAAAAAGTAAGATCAGAATTTAATGAATAAAGAAAAAAATAGAGAAAAATCAATGACATCAAGAGTTGGTTCCTCTAGAAGATTATTAAAAATAATAAACTCCTAGGCAGAATGATCAGGAAAAATGATCAGGGTAAAAACAGAAGACACACACTACCAATATCAAGAATGACTACAGATGCCACAGACTTTGAGAAGATCACCGGGAATATTATTGTGATACTGTGAGGTATATATTTGCTTTTGTCCGTGATTCCTGGCTTTCACCTTCTGGAAGCCTTATTGTTTCCTAAGTGATTAGAGTGATAAGAATATATTTGTTAAAGTATTGTATTTAGTCTTTTGACTTTGGTTCCTGAAGTAGCACCTGGACTTAAAAATTAAAGACACTTTTTTGTTATTTACAGCAAGCCCTTCAAACATACCTGCACTTATGTTAATGAGGGAATTTTTGAAAAGCCTTTGGATACCATAAGATGGGGGTGTTGGTTGCCAGGAGAACTAGCCAGGTGCTCAGAGGGTTGGAACTTTTAGTCTCATCCCTCAACCCTTAGGAGAGGGGACAGGGGCTAAAGGTTAAATCGATGTCAATGGCCAGCGGTTTCATCAATCATGCCTATGTCATGAAGCTTCTATAAAAACACAAGGACAGGGCTCAGAGAGTTTGCAGACAGACGAACACTTGGAGGCACCCCAACTCCAAGGTGACAGAAGCTCCTGCACTCGGGACCCTTCCAGACTTTACCTTGTGTATCTCTTCAGCTGGCTGTTTATTTGTGTCTTTTAAAATATCCTTTGTAATAAACTGGTAAACCTAAGTAAATGTTTTTCTGAGTTCTGTGAGCCACTCTAGCAAATTAATCAAACCCAAGAAGTGGAGGCTGCAGGAACCCCGATTTATAGCCAGTTGATCAGAAGCACAGGTACAATAACCTGGGGACTCAATTTTGTAGGATTGCATCCTCAACCTGGGTGATCTGATGCTAGCTCCAGGTGGATACTGTCAGAATGAAATTGAATTAGAGGACACTCAGCTGGTGGTGTCCACTGCAAAATTGATTGCTTGCTTGCTGGCGGGAGATATCCCTGCACATCTGGCATCAGAAGTGTGTTGTGAGAGTACAGTGGGAGAAACTGAGTTTAGTTTTTTTCCTACTCATTTGGTGTCAGTGAAGAAGGATTTGCTAGAAAGGCCCTGGTTCACAGAAACATTTGGTTTGGGAAGAGAAAGGATGAAAGGGTGAGGGATAAGAAACCTTCGATCTCTGGATGGCTACCTAGTCAGTCATCCATGGTATGACGCTACAGCTAAAAAGCTACCAGTGGAATTTAGAGATGGATCCAACTCCCAGGGAGTTGGTTCACTGAATACATAAGGAAATGCAAACTAATAAGAAAAAAAGCAAAATATTCAATCCCTTGTGTGGGAAGTAGAAAAGTTCCTTTTTAAAGTTTCCTTTCTTGTTAAAGAATAAGTGGGCATGGTGGTGTGCCCCTATCCTATGTAGCTGCTAGACATGCTGTGCTTACAGGCATGTAGTACATTCTGTGACCTTGTACTTTAACCTAGATATCTGTGCTGGACATGCTCACAGGCGTGTCCCAACTCTCCATCGCTTTTACCTGTTTAGAAGTTTTAAGTTCTTAGCCAATCGGATTTTAGTTTAGATTGTAAGGTCTGGCTCCAGCCAATGGAGATCAGACACAGCAGTAAGAACGACCCCAAATGCATAAGGAATAAATGTGTGTGTGTGTCCCTTTGTTCTTTGTACTCTCTTGGCACAATAGCTACCAGGGGTACCCTTCCTGCAGTCCAGGAAGTAAAAATTGCATAGCTGAAAGATCTGTTGTCTCAGTGCTAATTTTTCTTTGCAGCACCGAGCGTCTATTTCCCACATCTATTTCCAGCACCTTGGTTATTAATATATGTAATAGCTAAAATGAAATGAAAAGACTGGGTGTGTTGGATCATGCCTGTAATCCCAGCACTTTGGGAGACCAAGGTGGTTGGATTGCTTGAGCCCAGAAATTCGAAACAAGCCTGGGCAACATGGCAAAACCCCATCTCTCCAGAAAATTAAAAAATTAGCTAGACATGGTGGCATACACCTGTGGTCCCAGCTACTTGAGAGGCTGAGGTGGGAGGATCACTTGAGCCCAGGAGTTCAAAGCTCCGGTGAGCTGTGATTTCACCAATGCACGCTAGCCTGGACGACAGAGCAAAACCCTGTGTCAAAAAAATATATATAAAGAAGAAGGAGGAGGAGGAGGAGGGAAGAGGAAGGAGAAGAAGAAAAAAGAGAGTGCTGAGCCAGACCTTGCTGCTGGACTAAACCTAGATTTCAGTAAGCCTGAGTTTGGCCACTAGCCTCAAAACTGACTTCCAAGGTAAAAATTATGCAGGGACAACAGAATGTACCTCTGAGACCTGTGATTGCCAAGAAGGTAGTCAATGTGGGGGAAACCCAAGAAATTATTGAAACTAAAAAATGTACAAAAGAATTGTTTCATTTTGTAGATGGTTATCATGAGCTTGCTGAAGAGCCTTTACTAAAATGAATTCTGAGAGTAACCAATTTAGGAGCAGTATCTTTGGTTTTAAATGCTGCAGGGTGAAAGAAGATGTTTGGATTGATGCAAGAACCACAGCTCACTGTTGAACAATCGCAGATGGCTGTATGTGATCCAGACATGCAGGGCGCTATTCCGGAGGGCCAGCCAGCATGGTGGACTGGATAAAAGCCACTGTCAAGTATATTTACCCTTTACAGATAGCCACCATGAGATAGCCCCCATGAGAAGTGGACTACCTGACTCCCTCTATTATAAATGCCAAGTGGAACACCCCAGGTGAAGCAGTTGACATACTTTATATGCAGTCCATGTGGGACTGGCTTTATGATGCCTGGGATGTTAACCCACTGAATAGGCACGTTACCCAGGTCATGGTAGATGCTGTGATTAAAGGGGATACCTAAAGCATGGGGATCCCATGTGATGTTACTCCTGCAAAATTGAACAACAGTTGGAGAAATCTTATCTGATTTGCTGTTATCAACTTCCTCATACAGGTCTCACTGATATCAAGGACATTAAAGTAGGGATTACATTCCCCACATAAAGGGAATGTGGGGAAAGACAGAGGGGAGAGTCAGGGAACTCATCCCAGCAGAGTAGAAATCTTTAGATGATTTAGATGGGATCAATATGGTAGACAATTGATGGTGCTAAGACAAATGGGACAACCCCCTATCTCCCATCCCTCACTGCTAGTCCCTTAATCTTAAAAGGCCCCAAGCAAAACATCTCCATTTATCCCAGTTTGGAGGAATTTTTAAAGCTGGAAGGCAAATATTACATGAGATAACCCCATCTGGAATCACCTGGGGCAATGGTTAGATTAATTGGGGTGATGATTGAGAGACCTGGTGGGGTGCCCAAAGTCATTTGCATACATGTGGGTAAAACGGCCAGATGGGGGAGAAGTAACCTTTTGGGGACTCCTTGATACAGGAGCCCAGTGCATTGTGATTCCAAAGCCTTTTGCGAAATCTTTTTTTTGAGACAGAGTTTCACTCTTGTCGCCCAGGCTGGAGTGCAATGGTGACATCTCGGCTCACTGCAACCTCCGCCTCCCGGGTTCAAGCAATTCTCCTGCCTCAGCCTCTCGAGTAGCTGAGATTACAGACACCCACTAGCAAACCCAGCTAATTTTTGTATTTTTATTAGAGACAGGGTTTCACCATGTTGGTCTGGCTGATCTCGAAATCCTGACCTTGTGATTTGCCCGCCTTGGCCTCCCAAAGTGCTGAGATTATAGGCATGAGCCACCACATACAGCCACCTTTTGGTGAAATCTTAAAGAGGGTAGCTAAGCTTAGATTGGGAGGGTATGGAGATGCAACAGTTAATGGGACTCAGGTAAAAGTTTGGATGAAAAGTGGGATTATAACCGAAAAGCAGGTTAGTTGCTTACTGCATACAGAGTCCAATTAACAAGAGCAAGGTCTGTTACAAAACAAGTGAATTTATTCTGAAGCTAGCTTGGGGGAAGGGGCACAAAGCATCCTGCCTTTTAATGTGCCATTTCTCCTTTGGAGCAGAAAGCAGGCTTTTTTTTTTTTTTAAGGTGGGAGAAAGTGAGCAAGGTCAGGGTTCCCCCTGCTAGCTTGGTGACTTATCTATGGGACAGGCGAGTTGACACCTTCCTGGGCAGAAGTTAAGTCATGAAAGTGGCTAAGCGAGAATGCTTTCAATAAACCCTCCTTTGTATATGAAAGTTCTAAGACAATCCCTGGAAGATGAAAGTTCCAAGGCTACCCTCCAGAGGTGAAAGTTCATGGCAGGTATGCTTTGGTCTGCAAATTGATTGTCAGGTCTCAAGGAGAGATCTGTCTTGGAGCACACAGTTAGAAGAACTTGCCCTGCACGGAATGTCTGGTGAGAGTGAGGTGAAAGGTTATATTTGCATTTCTGAAGAGCTAAGTAGGAAACAGGGAACGGGGGAAAAGGGGAGAGAAGTGAAGAGAAAATAATTTTTAAAATAATAATTCCTTTCCTTTGTCTCAGAAAAAAGTAGGGGCACTCGCATACAGGATTTTTTCCTTTTTTTTTTTTTTTTTTTTTTTTTGAGACAGAGTCTCATTCTGTTGCCCAGGCTGGAGTGTAGTGGCGTGATCTTGTCATCTTGTCTCACTTCAACCTTCGCCTCCCGGGTTCAAGCTATTCTCCTGCTTCATCCTCCCGAGTAGCTGGGATTACAGGCATGTACCACCTGGCTAATTTTTGTATTTTTAGTAGAGACGTGGTTTCACCGTGTTGGCCAGGCTGGTCTCGAACTCTTGACATCAGATGATTTGCCCACCTTGGCCTCCCAAAGTGCTGGAATTACAGGTGTGAGCCACCATGCCCGGCCTTGGATACAGGACTTTTGAACAAACTTTTATATGAGGTGGTCACATCTCCTTTACCTGAGTATATTATTGGGATAGATACTATATCTGACTGGGGATTTTTCTCCTACCTAATATTTGTTGTTTTGTTTTATTTTGAGACAGAGTCTAGCTCTGCCCAGGCTGGAGTGCAGTGGCACAATCATGGCTCACTGCAGCTTCAACCTCCTTGATTCAAGTGATCACCTCAGCCTCCTGAATAGCTGGGACCACAAGCGTGTGCCACCATGCCTGGCTAATTTATTTATTTATTTTTTTGTAGAGACAAAGGTCTCCCTGTATTACCCAGGCTAGTCTTGAACTCCTGGCCTCAAGTGATAATCCTGCCTCGGCCTCCCAACATGCTGGGATTATAGGAGTGAGCCACTGCGTCCAGCCCCTACCTAATATTGTAAAAACAGAAGGCATGTAAGTGATACCGATAGGAGGCAGCCAAATGCCTAAGTAGATGGGGCAGGTCCCTGGTGAAACCCCACCTCCAAGCTGAAGACAGGGTAAAACCTGAAAGCCAAGCTACAAGTTTAATCTACAAACTGTATTGAGAACTTGCTTTTCCGTTTGGTGCACTTTCCTCCGATTAATCTTCACCCTTCACCTATTTTACATATACCTACCCTTTCCTAATTGGCTTTCTACATTGTCATGCCCACCATGAGTGGTGTCTTCACTTTAACCTTTTCTGCATAGTCACAAACCAATCAGCACACCCTCCCCATTCTGAGTCCATAAAAGGCCCCGGATCCAGCCACAGGGGAGAAAAACCACCTGACTGTGTGGGTGGGGGACTGTCCCCCTCCCCCACATCCCCTCTCCACTGAGAGCTGTTCCATCACTCAATAAAACTTCCCACCTTGCTCACTCTTCAATTGTCAGCGCATTCTCATTCTTCTTGGGCACAGGACATGAACTCAGGAACTGGTGCACAAGCCAGACTTGGCCGAGGTGGGCCAAGTAGGCAAGTCATCTCCTGCAGCAGGTAGTATGGCCAAGTGATGCCCCAGCAGCTTGCAAAGTGACCGAGAAAAAAATCCTGTGTCATAAGTCCACCCTCAGGCCAGTCTTGATTGGGCATGCTAAATGGGAACCACTAAAACTGCCTGAACCCACACTCGTGGTTAATTTAAAACAATATAGAATACCTGGTGGACAGAAAGAGATTACTGTGTAACCAATGACATGCTAGAAGGTTATACCAACAAACTCTGTACAGTAGCCCTGCAAAGCCCATGAAAAAGGTGGATGGATCATGGAGACTAACAGTAGACTATCCAGGCTTAAATCAAGTTGTACTACTCATGATCTCAGCAGTCCTGGACATGGTTTTGACCACACAGAAAATACAACAGACTAAAGGAAAACAGTATTCAGTGACTGATCTTGCAAATGCCTTCTTCTCTATCCCAATTTCAGAAAAGAGCCAACTGCAGTTTGCATTCATGTAGGAAGGATTTCAGTTTATATTTACTGTGCTGCCACAGGGTTATCTGAATTCACCAGCTTACTGTCATAATTAGGTCAGGAGGGATTTGGACTTGATGTTGGTCTCAAGTGTAATAATACACTATATTGAGGATGCTATGATAATATCAGAAACTGAAGAGCAGTCTAGGACTGATTTGAATGCAATGACGGCTCACATGACCAACCAAGGCTGGTTAATAAATCCAGCAAAGATTTAAGGGCCTTCCCAAACTGTAAAATTCTTAGGAATAACCTGAGCAGGAGTTATCCAGAATATTCCACAAGTAACTAAAAATATGTTGATATTGCTCCCCATCCCTAGGACCAAACAAGAAGCCCAGCATTTGGTTGGTTTGTTTGGATTTTGGAGAATGCATATTCCACATTTGGAAATATTGCCAGCTCCTATCTGTAAGACTATCTGAGGCCAGGTGCAGTGGCTCACACATGTAATCCCTGCACTTTGGGAGGCCAAGGAAGGCAGATCCCCTGAGGTCAGGACTTCGAGACCAGCCTGCCCAACATGGTGAAACCCCGACTCTACTAAAAATACAAAAGATTAGCCGGGCATGGTGGTGGGTGCCGGTAATCCCAGCTACTTGGGAGGCTGAGGCAGGAGAATTGCTTGAACCGGGGAGGCAGAGGTTGCAGTGAGCCAAGATCGCGCCACTGCACTCCAGCCTGGCGACAGAGTGAGACTCTGTCTAAAAAAACAAACAAACAAACAACCCATCTGAAAGAAAGCCCTGTTTGAGTGGGGACCTGAAAAAAAGCAGGCCATGACTAAATGACAAAAAGTGATAGCCCTTCCCACACTTTTGGGCCCATATAATCCTCACTCAGATATGATTTTAGAAGTGTCTGCCACTCACACTCATGCGGACTAGAGCATCCCTCAGCCTCGACCATTGGGATTTTGGACGAGAAAATTTCCAGTTGCTCCCACCAGGTACATACATACCTTTTAAGAAACAAGCACTAGCTTATTATTGGGCATTTATTGAGAGTACCTCAATGACTGAAGGACATAAGATAATCATGAAAACTAATACGTGTAATGCTTTGGGTGATAGAGAAATGCTCAAATAAGGAAGGCAGTGCCCAGAGGAGTTCCATAATGAAATTAAAATGGTTTATATTGAGGCGTGCAACCAGAGAGATGCAAGGAGGTACCCACAGTATCCATGAGATGGTAGCCTCTTTTCTTCTAGAGCTGACTTTGGAACCATCTGAGGAGCTACTGGCACCAATCGCCCTATGGGCAGTGCCCTACGAAGAGTTCTCAATTGACCAACAAGGAGCTGCTTGGTTTGCAGATGAAAGTTCCTAGGGGAATGGGAAGTGCCTTGTTTGGAAAACTGCTGCATTGAAACCAGGACATGGAAAGACTGATTAAAGAAGGTAAGAATAAATCAGCTCAATGGGCTGAGTTGCATGCTGTTTTCCTGGCAGTTAGCAGTGATAACAGCCCCTGTGTTTGGGCTGGGTGCAGTGGCTCATGCCTGTATCCCCAGCACTTTGGAAGGCCGAGGTGGGAGGATTCCTTGAGCCCAGGAGCTTGAGGCTTCAGTGAGCTATGATCACACCATTGCACACCAGTCTAATAAACATGAAAATACCCACTATATTTGGGTTTTTACTACTTGTGGGCAGTAGCCAATGCCCTGGCCGTATGGTCAGTTAGATGGACAATGGAGAACTGGACTATTAAAGGAATGTCTGTTCGGGGCACAGCCTGCTTGGAAATCACTCTGGGAATTTAAGGGGCACATTAAAGTAGGATGTGTCAATCAATGCCCATCAGAAGAACTCTCTTCCAGGCTCAGAAGGTGATTGGAACCATAAAGTGGACTTTTTGGTGAGCTCGTTTGGGGTGGCCACCTGGGTCCATGAAACGAGTGAACATGGTGGGGGTGAGCTGCAGCAATGCATAGATGGGCTGAATCTAGACATATATTTTACCCTCACATGCACAAAATGCCAACAAGAACTGTTCTGTCTGCCAACAAGAGAGCAGAGACTGCTAATAGCTATGAGGAAGATCCCCCAAAGGGAAGGTCCTGCACACAATTGGTAAGTGGATTATTCTGGACCAATACTGCGGGCCCTGGGGGGCTAAAAATGGGTCCTGACAGGAACAGATAATTACTCTGGACTGGGCTTTGCATGCCCAGTGGAAGATGCAAATGCTCAAAACACTATTATAGGATTGAAACAGAAGATACTGTACCATTTTGAGCCTCCAAGTTACATTTCTTCAGACCAAGGGATGTTCTTTACAGCACATAGTGGCCAAGAGTGGACAAAGAAATATCATATCAAATTAACATATCATGTTACATATCATCCTTAGAGTAACACTTTAAGGGAGAATTTAAATGGGCAATTGAAACATTCACTGTCTAAAACAGGGGGAGTTAAAGGCATGAGGGCCTGACTTAAATGCCTGCATATGGGCTCACACTCAACATGAGGGGGTTAAGGGAGAATTGCCACTGGATAGATTCCTCCACTCTTCTGGGGGATCTGGGAAAGAGGAGGTGGGGGAGGATGCTGGTGTGACTATATAATTACTCCACACATCACCTCAACTTTCTTCCTTTTCTTTTTTTTGAGACAGTTTTGCTCTGTTGCCCAGGCTGGAGTGCAGTGGGGCGATCTTGACTCACTGCAACCTCTGCCACCCAGGTTCAAGCAATTCTCCTGCCTCAGTCTCCCGAGTAGCTGGGATTACAGGCGTGCGCCACCATGCCCAGCTAATTTTTGTATTTTCAGTAGAGATGGGGTTTCACCATGTTGATCAGACTGGTCTCGAACTCCTGACCTCGTGATCCACCCACCTCAGCCTCCCAAAGTGCTGGGATTATAGGTGTGAGCCACTGTGCCTGGCCTCAACTTTCTTTTTTGCTGCCTGATGCAGTGGTTTCAGAAGCAGGAATGCAACTGCAAGTGTCAGAAGCAGGAATGATTCCTAAGCAAGAAACTGTTGCTGTACCTCTAAACCTTTATGTCAGAATTCCTAAGGGCCTGATAGGATGGGTTGTACTTTTGCCCCATATGGCAAAGTTAAGGCTAACAGTAAGCGCCAGTATGCTGCCCAGTGGTTGAGATAGCCCACTAGTTCTGTACCTATGTAATCCTGTCTTATACGAATGGGAACAGACTGAGTGGGAGGGATTAGTTAGACTGCTGCCAGCAATCTGGACCAGCACAGTGGCCAAACCTAATGTCCCTTCCAAAGGTAAAAAAGTTTGGGTAAAAATAAATGCAAATGGATCCCAGCACTTTGGGAGGCCAGGCAAGAGGATCATTTGAGACCAGGAGTTCAAGACCAGCCTGGGCAACATAGCAAAGACCCTATCTCTACAAAAAAAAAAATTGTTTTAATTAGTCAGGCATGATGGTGCATGCCTGTAGTCCTAACTACTCGGGAGGCTGAGGCAGAGGATCACTTGAGCCGAGGAGTTCAAGGCTGCAGTGAACTATGACCACACCACTGCACTCTAACCTGTCTCTAAAAATACTTTTTTTAAAATGACAAATAGAGAGAAGGAGAAATAATAGCTGAGGGTAGAAGAATGAGTAAGTGGATTATGCAATGACGAAAATCCAACATTGTATTAATACATCAAGAGATGCTCAGAGCAAGAGAATAATGTTATCTCTTAGCACTTCGATTAGCAGATGCCCAGAAATGTGAAGCCATATGTTTTCCAAGACCACCTCTGCTTTTGGAGCCTAACCAGATTGAATGGCAATCCGCAAACCTGAGTGACAGTTTCCTGGGAGATGTTCTGGGAGATGTTGATTAACTGAACCAAATGTTAATGACTAAATGAAACATTTGTAATGTGCTGGCATCTTTTGAATTCTATTTTTCAGGCAACCGCTTCTATAAAGGATATCATTTGAGAATGAATTTCTGAGAACTGCTTTCCTACTTCAAACTGTGTGGTGTACGGCTCCCAGCAGACTGGTCACTGTGTGCCTGTAAACCATGATGATTGAACGCTTAAAAACGCCCTTGATTAAAAAGGACAAAATGTAGTGTAGCCCAACATGTCACAGTGTACCGTGTACAAGCACAAATTGCCCTGGTTCTTGTGGATGGAAAACTATTAAGCATAACAGGAAAAAAGCAGTGAGTTCCTGATGGCATTAAAGCTGTGAGCATCATTCGGTGGATCCAGGCTCCCTCAGGGAATGGACCCACCCTGACAAAGAAGGATTTATGAGGCCTTATGGCACACTCAAACTAAATCACATCTAGGTGTGGCTGCCACTCTTCTAACCCTAGTATGGGGACCCAATATTTTTGGGTGCAAAACATGTATCCCAACTGTGCTCAGGCCATTAGTACACAGTGTCAACAACATGCATGATGGATTAAACGACACTGGCCCACCAGACAGAAAAGGGCCAAAGGGGAGATAGGTGCAGGTCTA
This sequence comes from Cacajao melanocephalus, assembly GCA_963573385.1. Classification (NCBI taxonomy): domain Eukaryota; kingdom Metazoa; phylum Chordata; class Mammalia; order Primates; family Pitheciidae; genus Cacajao; species Cacajao melanocephalus. Next base: position 14,790 of record CAUYLG010043474.1, read on the forward strand.
GGAATCCCGGAACAAGCTGAGTTTGCTTTTAATGAGGAACAATGTTCAGAGGAAAGAGATTTATTAACTAGAATAGGCAGGTTAGACAGAATTCTGTTCTAGGAGGAAGGCCAAGGATGGGAGTTAGCCTGGAAATATGATAAGGCTTTAGCAAAATGGGTCAGGCAAACTCAACAAATGATGCTGTATGATGCTAAAACCCAGTGTAGCGGAAAAGGCCTGCACCCAGACCCAACAGGGCCTCTTGACAATTTTAATACAAATAGAGGCTAAAGTGTCCATGAGGCAGTGGCTCTCCGTCCTGGCTGCTGAGGTTCGAGGGGCACACCTATGGAAATCTTCTGGCCCTCCAAACTTATGGAAATTCTCCGGGGCACTTGTACTTTAAATTGATGTAATATGACTGCCCTCTCCCCCAAAATAGGCCAGAATAAAACATATGATACAGTACAGTTAGTGGGAATATGAGCTATTCCAAATACCACACATGTCCTCCCTGTAGGAGGGAGGTGGGCCCTGCTATATAATAACACACAGTGGGTCAGGCAAGGTAGCTCATGCCTATAATCCAGGCACTTTGGGAGGCTGAGGTGAGATCACTTGAGCCCAGGAGTTCCAGCCTAGCCTGGGCAACATAGCAAGACCCAATCTCTACATTAAAAAAAATAGCAGGGCATGGTGGCACGTGCCTGTAGTCCCAGCTCCTTAGGTGTCTAAGGCAGGAGGATTGCTTCAGCCCAGGAGGTTGAGGCTGCAGTGAGCCATGATTGTGTACTGCACTCCAGCCTAGGAGACAGAGCAAGGCCCTATCTAAAAAATAAAAACAACACACAGTGGAAACCAGTCAAGACTGTGAAATGAGACATGGTGATTGGCTTTGTCCCCATCTAACTTGGAATTCAGAAATAACTGAGTCATGGTCCATTATAACAACACCTGTCCTTAGTAATATGTGGTATATGGGCAAGGGTAGATTCTGTTGGGAAGACAAAGCGAATACCTCCATAATTCTTACTGATCTGTAATGAAACTGAATCATACCATGATCATACTGGTGGTGTTGATAAGATTCAACTCCCTCATGTAAATAAGTCTTTTTTTTTGAGAGAGTGTCTCACTCTGTCTCTCAGGTTGGAGTGCAGCCTTGACCTCCGGGCTGAAGCCATACTTCTACCTCAGCCTACCAAGTGGCTAAGACTACAGGTGCACACCACCATTCTCAGTTAATTTTTAAATTTTTTATTATTGGCCTAGCGTGGTGGCTCATACCTGTAGTCCCACCACTTTGGGAGGCCGAGGTGGGCAGATCACAAGGTCAGGAGATAGAGACCATCCTGGCTAACACAGTGAAACCCCATCTCTACCAAAAATACAAAAAATTAGCTGGGCGTGGTGGCACGTGCCTGTAGCCCCAGCTACTCAGAAGGCTGAGGTAGGAGAATTGCTTGAACCCGGGAGGTGGAGGTTACAATGAGCTGAGATTGCACTGCTGCACTCCAGTCTGGGCGACAGAGCAAGACTCTGTCTCAAAAAAAAAAATTTATTTGGCCAGGTGTGGTAGCTCAGGCCTGTAATCCCAGCACTTTGGGAAGCTGAGGTAGGTAAATCACTTGAGGTCAAGAGTTCGAGATCAGCCTGGCCAACAGGCAGAAATCCCATCTCTACTAAAAATACAAAAATTATCCAGGTGTGGTGGCACGCACCTGTGGTCCCAGCTACTTGAGGGGCTGAGGCAGGAGAATCACTTAAACCTGGCAGGCGGAGGTTGCAGTGAGCTGAGATTGCACCACAGTACTCAAGCCTGGGTGACTGAGCAACAGAGCAAGACTCTGTCTCAAAAAAAAAAAAAACAAAAAAAAAAAGGGAAGATTGTTACTGAAGTAGCATCTGAACTTAAAAGTGAAAGACAATCTTTTGTTATTTGCAGGCCCTTCAAACACACCTGGGTTTATGTTAATGAGGCAATTTTTGGAAAGCCTTTAGATACAATAGGGTGGGGTGAGGGGGTTGGTTGCCAGGAAAACCAGCCAGGTGCTCAGAGGGTTGGAACTTTCAGTCTCACCCCCCAACCCTCGGGGAGGGTGAAGGGGCTAAAGGTTAAGCTGATGCCAATGGCCAGCGGTTTCATCAATCATGTCTGTGTCATGAAGCTTCTATAAAAACACAAAAGGGTTCAGAGAACTTCCAGATAGCTGAACACTTTGGGGCACCCCAACTCCAAGGGGATAGAAGCTCCTGCACTCGGGACCCTTCCAGACTTTGCCCTATGTATCTCCTCATCTGGCTGTTTACTGTGTCTTTTAAAATATCCTTTGTAGCAAACTGGTAAACCTAAGTAAATGCTTCCCTGAGTTCTGTAAGCCACTCTAGCAAATTAATCAAACCCAAGGAGTGGAGGCTGCAGGAACCCCGATTTATAGCCAGTTGATCAGAATCACAGGTAAAATAACCTGGGGACTCAATTTTGTAGGATTGCGTCCTCAACCTGGGTGATCTGATGCTAGCTCCAGGTGGATACTGTCAGAATGAAATTGAATTAGAGGACACTCAGCTGGTGGTGTCCACTGCAAAATTGATTGCTTGCTTGCTGGCAGGAGAAATCCCTGCACATCTGGCATCAGAGGCGTGTTGTGAGAGTATGGTGGGAGAAACTGAGTTTGTTTTTTTCTACTCAATTATGGACAGTATTATGCCTGTAAATTTGACAACTTAGATGAAATGCACATATTCTTTGAAATATGTAGGCTACCAAAGCTCACTCAAAAAGAAAGAATGAATCTGAATAGATGTGTGGCAATTAAATAAATTGAATTTGTATTTAAAACCCTCCCATAATGAAAATCCTAGTCCAGTTGGCTTCACTAATGAATTCTACCAAATATTTAAGGAAAAAAATATATATCACTTCTACATAATCTCTTTGAGAAAACTGAAGAGGAAAGAACATTACAAAGCCCATTCTATGAGGTCAGAAGTAAACTAATAACAAAAATTGCAAAAAGAATTTACAAGTAAAGAAAACTATAGACCAATAGACCAATGTCTCTCATGAACATATACACGAAAAGTTTTAATGACGATTTAGCAACTAAAATTCAAAAACGTATAAGTAGATCTTTTAAAAACAAGTGAGGTTTTATCCCAGGAGTGTAAGTTTGGTTTACTATTTCAAAATCAACGTAATTCACCATATTAACAGAATTAAAAAAGAAAATCTATATGAGCAAATCAATAGAGGCAGAAAAGCACTTGAAAAAAATTAAATGTCCATTCATGCTGAAAACTCACCAAAGTAGGTAAAGAAAATTTTCTCAATCTGATCATGAGCATTTATGAACAACTTACAGCTAACATTCATTGGGAGAAAGACAAAGTGTTTCTTCTTTTAAAATAAGCAACAAGGCAAGGATGTCGATTTCTCCACCCATTTCTATTCAGCGTTTTACTGGAGATTATAGCCCTTGAAACATGGTAAGAAAATGAAATGAAATGTATCCAGATTGTAAAAGAAGAAGTAAAGCTGTCTTTTTCACATATGACGTTATTGTCTATAGAAAATCCTAAGAAATCTACAATAGAAGCTATCAAATGAGTGTAGCAAGGTTGCAAGATAAAAGGTCAACATACAAAATCAACTGTATTATTATGTACTGGCAATTAATGATCAGAATTTGAAACGTAAAATACTATTTATAATAGCATCACAATATATCAAATAATTAGAAATAAATTTGACAAAAGATGTGCAAGACCTGTACACTGAAAATTATAAAGCATTGTTGAGAACAATTAAAGAAGATATCCTGGCCGGGCGTGGTGATTCACGCCTGTAATCCCAGCACTTTGGGAGGCCAAGGCGGGTGCATCACTTGAGGTCAGGAGTTCGAGACCAGCCTGGCCAACATGGTGAAACCCCATCACTACTAGAAATATGGCGTGGTGGCACATGCCTGTAGTCCCAGCTACTCTGGAGGCTGAAGCAAGAGAATCAACCTGGGAGGAGGAGATTGCAGTAAGCCCAGATTGCACCACTGCACTGCAGCCTAGGCAACAGAGTGAGGCTCTGAAAAACAGAAAGAAAAGAAAAAAAAAAAGAAAGAGAAGAAAGAAAGAGAGGATATTCACACACTAGAAGAGTCAATATTGTGAGGATTCATAGATGACAAGCTGATTCTAAAATTTATATGGAAATATGAAGGACCTATAACCAAAACAATTTTGAAAAAGAAGAAAGTTAGAGACCTACACTACCCAATTTTTATCTACAGTAATCAACATGGTGGGATATTGGTGTAAAGATGAATGAAAAGAAGAGAGTCAAGAAATAGGCCTATACATATATGATCAATTGATTTTCAACAAAGGTATAAGTGCAACTCAATGGGGGAAAGAATAACCTTTTCAATAAACGGTGCCGTAACAATTGAGTAGCCATATTTAAAAAAAGAATTGAACCTTGTCAGTTACCCAGTTACCTCACAACATATACAAAAATTACTGCAAGATGAATCGGAGACCTAAATGCAAAATCTAAAACTATGAAAAAATTACTGAAGAAAACATAGGACGAAATCTTAGTCACCTTTAGTTTGACAAAGATTTCCTAAAGAGGATACAAAAAGCATGGATATAAAAGAAACATTAGCCAGGCCCATGCCTGTAATCCCAGTGCTTTAGGAGGCTGAGACGGGAGGGTTGCTTGAGGCCAGGAGTTCCAGACTAGCCTGGGCAACATGGCAAGACCCCATCTCTACAAAGTAAAAATTTAAAAATTAGCTGAATGTGGTGATGCCTCCCTGTGGTCCTAGGTACTCAGGAGGCTAAGGTGGGAGGATTTCTTGAGCCCAAGAATTTGAGGCTGCAGTGAACTGTAATCATATGCCACGGTACTCCAGCCTGAGCAATAGAGCGAGACTCTGTCTCAAAAAATATAATAATAAAAACAGAAAAAAAATAAGAATATGGCCTGAGCAACCAAAAGAATGGAGTAACCAACATGATAAGGGAAAGACTGTGGGAGGAGTGAGCTTTAGAGGTAAAGGTGGAGTTCAGTTTTGGAAGTGAGGATTTGAAAATGCCTATGAGACACTCAAGTGGGGATGTTGAATAGAAAGCTGGACGTGAGACCCTGGAGATCAGGAGAGAGAACTGGGCTGGAGACACAAATTTGGGAGCCTGACTCCAAGACTTTCACTCTTAACCCCCAATATATATCACTCCTGAATGTTACTGTGGTTGCCTTACAGGTCTCCATGCTTCCTGTGTTTACCCCTCTAGTTCATCTTCCCTGCTTTCCCTGCTGGAGAGATCCTTCTGAACTGTAAAATAGGCCACATGATGCTTTAAAAATAAAAAGAAGGAAGAGGAGGGAAACAATCTCAGTAGTGCCCCAATCTCTGAAGGGATAAAGTCCCATCTTCTTAACCCAGTACCCTAGAACTTTTGTGACATGCCCTTTGCCTCACCAGCCTACTCAGAAACCTTAATTCTCCCATCAACCTCTAAATGTATCTCTCTCTGATCCAATCTTCCTAAAATGCTAGCAGTTCCTCGTGTTCTTCCTCTGCCCAGAATCTCTCTCCCTCACCTATATCCTCCTAGAGAGACCTGTCTTCTCATCCTTTAAAACTGAGCCCATGACTCCACATGTGTAACTCTCATGGTGAACTTATTTTGCAACTTTCTGCCTCATCTGTCTGTGTCACCTGTGAGGCTATGATCTTCAGATTACTTTCCCCTTCTTGTGCAAGCTATGTATGTATGACTCAAGCTCCCAACAATGCCAGTGATAATGGATACAAAATTGTGGTAAAGTCAGACAATAGAATGCAATTCAGCAAGAACCATGAACTACCTGTTCAGTCAACAGAGTGGATCTCAAAAACATAAAATTAAGCAAAATAAGTATATACTTCTGGTTTTCCATTTATATATAGTACAAAACCAGGCAAAACTAAACCAGGCCCTTAGAAGTCAGAAAAGTGGCTACCCTGGACAGCAACTGGGAGGGGACACAGGTGGGCCTTCTGGTCAGGATCTGTTTCTTTACTTGGATATGTTCAGTTTGTGAAAATTCAAGTTGTTCATAATTTTTGTGCACCTTCATGTGTGTGTGTTATACTCAAATAAAGGCAAAACCAAACAAAGTTGGTAAACCATCAAGAGAAGCAAGCAAGGAAATAAATACCATATGATTCAGGATAATGGTTACCTCTGGAGGGGAGAGAGGGAGATATGATTGACAGAAGTCAGTAGGGTACCGACAATGTTCTATTTTTTAACCTGTGTAGTGGTTATACAGGTGTTTGATTTATATGTTTTTATTATTTAAAAGTGAATATATGTTTTATGTACTTTTACATATGTATGTTATATTTTACCATAAAAATTTTTTGTAAGTACATGCATTTCCAGGATACAGTTGTAAAACAAATAGTGCAAAAGAAACAGCAAAGTGTAATAGAGTATCTCAGTATACTATCTTGTGTGAAAGAAAGAGAACCAAGAAATATACATTGTTTATTTGTGCAAAACACACACACACACACACACACACACAAAGGGTATATGAGAAACTAGTGAGATTTATTGCCTACAGGGGATGTGTAGGAATGAGGTGAAAAGGATGAGAGGAGGGATGGGTGCAGTGGCTCATGCCTGTAATCCCAACACTTTGGGAGGCCGAGGCAGGCTGATCACGAGGTCAGCAGTTTGAGACCTGCCTGGCCAATATGGTGAAACCCCGTCTCTAATAAAAATACAAAAATTAGCTGATTGTGGTGGCGCATGCCTGTAGTCCCAGCTACTTGGGAGGCTGAGGCAGGAGAATTGCTTGAACTTGGGAAGGGAAGGTTGCAGTGAACTGAAATTGCGCCACTGACTCCAGCCTGGGCGACAGAGTGAGACTCCATGTCAGAAAAAAAAAAAGGATGAGAGGATAGAATAGGGTACAGGGAATGGGGAAGTGACACTTCTCTAATGCTGGTGGGGGATGGAATACAAACAGCAACAGATGAGCCTATTTCAATAGAATAATGTCACTATACTGAATGGGGGAAAACAAAAAGAATTGTAAACTAATATTAAACCTTAGTCAGTAGCTTTATTTATTTATTTGTTTAATTTTTTTGATATGGAGTCTTGGTCTGTCACCAGACTGGAGTGCAGTGGTATGATCTCGGCTCAATGCAACCTCCGCCTCCAGGGTTCAAGCGATTCTCCTGCCTCATCCTCCTGAGAAGTTGGAACTACAGGTGCATGCCACCATGCCCAGCTAATTTTTGTATTTTTAGTAGAGATGGAGTTTCACTATGTTGGCCAGGCTCCTGACCTATGATCTGCCCACCTCGACCTCCCAAAGTGCTGGGATTACAGGTGTGAGCCACAGCGCCCAGCCTAGTAGCTTTATTTTTCATGGTGTGGGTGGACAAATCTGAAACTACTGAATGTATATCCTAGGTATATCCTAGGATTGAACAAACAAGTAAATATTGTGAATCATGGGAGCCGGGTTTCTCACTGTTAGAGAAAGGAGTTAGAAGTATGGAAAGTAGAAAGGCTGGAATAAACTCTGTAGCTTGAGATTGAAATTAGAGTATCAGTATGAGTTTACGATTTATTTTGTTTTGTTTCGTTTCCTTTTGTTTTTCTGAGACGGCATCTCACTCTGTCCCCTAGGCTGGAGTGCAGTGGCATAATCATGGCTCACTGCAGCCTTGAACTCCTGGGCTCAAGTGATTTTTCCACCGCAGCCTCCTGAGTAGCTAAGACCAGAGGCATACTCCACCATGCCCAACTAATTTAAAAAAATTTTTTGGAGAGACAAGGTCTCGCTGTGTTGCCCAGGCTGGTCTCAAACTCCTAAGCTAAAGCAATCCTCCCACCTTGGCCTCCCAAAGTGCTGGGATTACAGGCATGAGCCACCATGCCTGGCCTGCTCATGTTTTTTAAGATGATGCAGAGATTAGATAGATATATTAGAATCGATTAGATAGATAGATAGATTAGATAGATGTATTCCTACACATATGTGTATGTATATATCCTAGCTCTGTCCACTAAGGTGGCCTAGAAAAAATGATTCCCCCTAGTAGCAAGAACACACCTTGTGCCCATATCTTGTTATCTCTATTAAAAGGAATGAAGCCTGAATTTTTTGAGAACTGGCTGGTTCCAGGGCTATGGCAGGAAAAGTGCAAGATAAGCCGGAAGTATCTTGCTCTTCCAGGAAGTGAGGAAGTCCTCAAAGAATGATGGAACATGAGAAGGACACAAAAACAAGGACACAAAACAAAAGGACACAAACACAAGCTCGAAAGGGCTCCCCTTGTCAAACTCTGGAACAATTTGGGCATCAAAATTAATAATAAATGTAGAAGTTTATAACCCATTGAATAAACTGGGAATCCACAAAGCCATGATAAAATTAGCTAACTGAATAAAGAAATAAATAGAGGCAAAGGGAAAATTCTTCCTTGTTATAGAATGTGAACCAATAAATGTAGAAGGAATAATGGAATTAGAAAATCACATCTGGCAACCACCAAAGTAATGATTGTTTCAGGCAAGTGCAGTGAGATTGGGTGAGGGCGAAGGAAAATCATGGCCTTTTATTCCATACACTTCTGTGTTGTTCAAGCATCTCACAATGTGCATGTTCTCATGCATTACTTTTGTAATTTAAAATATGTATATTCTTTTGACATGCTGAGGGACAAGTGCTTGTCACTGTCAGTGCTCTCTGCAAGATAGTGGAGATAAATAAGTTGCATTGAGGCAGCACCCAGGAGCACTGTCTTCTGAGAGACAGAGATAAGAGCAGCAGCCTTAATTAACTGTAATACCGAAAAATACACTGGAACATGGTGATAAGTAGGATCATTCTTGCCTGACTACCTCAGTACAGTGCTGGGAACATAATAAGCACTCAATAGATGTTTGCAGAAGGTTTAAAATGGTGAATCCAGTCTGCTACCTTTGCATGAGAAAGAAGGGAAAAACAAAGTATAAGTATTCTATATGAGTACATATAGATGTACATATATAAGTATTATATACAGATACTTATATTTGCAAAGAGGAACACTAGAAAGGTAAACTGAAAATTAATAAAAATAGTAACCTACGAGGGAGGGAGTGTAACAGGGCATAGAGACATGATGGAAGAGAGATTTCTCTCAATAAGCCTTGTTACAAAGCTAAGACTTTGGAAACATAAAAACATTCTACATATTCAAAATTAAAATTCAATTAAAAATTTAAAAATCAATATCTAAAAATAGAAAACAAACTGGGATGAATAAACCTAACTATATCACATTGGTGACATAGCTTCCAAAGATAATATACTATTTCCAGCAACTTTAGAACACAGTTTTTGAATGCATATCCTTACTGGACTATATTCCAAGAACAAATAGAACTACTAAGAAATCCTAGATTTCTTTCAGGAGTCTAATTGATGATAGAAATATTGGCTTTATTAGTTTAATGCAGGGAAGCCAATATATAAATGTTGTTAGGAGCCAAGATTTTCAGTATAAAAGTGCCATCTATGAAGTATAAACTTTTAAAAAGTACATAAACACCTTGGAATATTAACTTTGAATTGGAAATGTCAATATGATCCAACGACATTTTTGCTTCTTTCAAAAAAAATTTTTTTTCCTTGCCTTGTCCATCGGAAATACCCAGAAGCAGTGACACCTAGTATCAGTGAATATGCCTAGCACCTGTATCTTGGGGTCTGAATACATCCTAACTAAAAGGAGGGATCCTTGGAGAAATGGCTGATTTTAGGGCTGGAGCAGGAAATGTCCAACATGAGCCTGAGACATCTTTCTCTACTAGAAACCAAGAAAATTATCAAAGACTACTAGCGTCATGTTAAAAAGGCACAGAAACAAACTTGAAAGGGCTCCCACTGGCCAAATACAGGGTAATTTGAACATCAGACAGAATAATAACTGCAATGGATTGAAACACACTGAGTATTTCTTAAAATGAGTTCATGATGGCACTAAAAACAAGCAGCAAAAACAAAAAATATAAAACCTCATTTGAACCATTAGAAATAACTAGGACATTAAGTCCTTCCTCTGAAAATTGGCATTTATAATGACAGAATTATATATTTATCTTGTCTTTCCTATGTAAATTCTATCTTGGGGTAACCCCAATGGCCCAAGTTGATGAGGGGAAGTTTTTTGTTGTTGTTGTTGTTGTTGTTGTTTGTCTTTCTTTTTGAGACGGAGTTTCACTCTTGTTCCCCAGCCTGGAATGCAGTGGCACGATCTCAGCTCACTGCAACCTCTGCCTCCCAGGTTAAAGCGATTCTCCTTCCTCAGCCTCCCTCGTAGCTGGGATTACAGGCATGCGCCATCACACTCGGCTAATTCTGTATTTTTAGTAGAGATGAGGTTTCTCCATGTTGGTCAATCTGGTCTCAAATTCCCGACCTCCCAAAGTGCTGGGATTACAGGCGTGAGCCACTGTACCTGGCCGATGAAGGGAAGTTTTTGTTTTTGTATTTTTCTGAGACAGAATCTCCTTCTGTTGCTTGGGCTAGAATGCCATGGTGTGATGATAACTCATTGCAGCCTCAAATTCCTGAGCTCAAGCCATCCTCCAACCTCACCCTTCCAAGTAGCTGGGATTCTAGGCACATGTCACTGGGCTCCCTTAATTTTTTTTAATGTTTGTAGAGACAGGGTCTCACTATGTTGCCCAGGCTGGTCTCAAATTCCTCGCTTCAAATGATCCTCCCCCTTTGGCCTCCCAAAGTGTTGAGATTACAGGCATTAGCCACCACACCTGGCCAGAAATATTTTACTTCTAGAAGAAGGCTGGTTAATAAACGTAGAAAAATGACAGAATTAGAAAGCTCACCACTTGCAAGTCCTAATAAAACAACTGATTCAGGCAATAATCATCAATAGATGAAACCATTAGATGAAAGGTTGATGGGGAAATTTACCATAAAGAGATTAGGCACCTTATTCCACTGATGAATCTTTTTTTTTTTTTTTTTTTAGAGACGGAGTCTCACTCTGTTGCCCAGGCTGGAGTGCAGTGGGGCGATCTCTGCTCACTGCAACCTCTGATCCCGGGTTCAAGGGATTCTCCTACCTCAGCCTCCTGAGTAACTGGGACTACAGGCGCAAGCCACTATGCCCAGCTAATTTTTGTATTTTTGGTAGAGACAGGGTTTCACCATATTGGCCAGGCTGGTGTCTCAAACACCTCAGCCTCCCAAAGTGCTGGGATTACAGGCGTGAGCCACTGCACCCAGCCCCCACTGATGAATCTTAACATCACTAACAACAGGACCACCAGACATTATGTGCCATTTGGTGTGTTGAAATAGAAATCTCACAGCACCACCTCTGAAGTGTAGCAAATAATAACAATAGTCACAGTAAGAATAATAAATAACCTGAAGGCAATAGAGTCTTAAGAGCTAACTTCCAACTCCAGGAAAAAATGGAGTGTGGGGGTGGATAAAGAAAATGTTAAATGACAGCACAAGGGAGCAAACAGAGAAATCCAAAAGATAGGTCCTTCTACAGGACAACTGCAACAAGTCAGTGGCATGAAACAAAAAATTGGAAGGCAGGACCTGCTCTAGGATTAAGGAACCCTCAAGAGACATGCCAAACCATCCAGTGTGTTCTGGTTAGAACAAGCCAGATGTAAAAAGACATTTGATTATGAAGACAATTGAGTAACTGTGGACTTGGTATTATGAGACATCACCAAGGAATTGTCACTATCCTCCATGTAATAATGGTATAGTGGTTTTAAGATATTCTCATTTTTTAGAATTGCGTACTGAAGTATATAGGGATATGATGCAATGTCTAAGATTTGATTTGAAATACTTCAACAAAAGAAAAAATAGAATAGATGAAATAAATGCAGTAGAATCTTATTCATTGTCCAATCTGGATAGTATATGTATGTGTATTCATGGTACTACCCTCTGCATGTTTGAAATGTTCATAATTTTTAAAGTTAAAGTTTTCCGAGACAATGAAAGGGAATCCTGACTCTAAGGAAATGTTCAGAGTAAGTTGGAAAGGAGCATTTTTATTCAAGCCTTGTTTAGATTCAGTAACTAGGACAGTTTAAATGGGTGAGAAATGAATCAAACCATTCCCAGCTATTTATACACCACGTAAAAAATTTCCTTATGATAGGAATGTGTTTTTATTTTTTAAAATAATCATTAATGCTGGATTAATAATCATTAATATTGTATTTCTTGAGCTGCACAGTGGTTAAATGGGCGTTCATTTTATAACTATTTCTTCATCTGTAAGTCTTATGCACATTTCTATCTGTACATTATATTTCACAATTTAAAAAGTTAAATTTTTGAAAAGTATAACTGAATAGTAGAACATGACACTTTTTCTCCTAATTCAGTGTAGCCTCACTGACTGACTAAGGAGACCATCGCAGCCCCGCGAAGGTGCTTTTGCCCACCAGATGGTGTGGTGGAGCACTGTCATTTCAGGGATAGAAACAGGAGCAAATATGGAACGAGCTTCTTAAATATTCCAAAACCTGTTTATCTCCCTGCCTGCTCAGGGTGATAAACAGAGGGGCACAGGCAGAAAGGAACTAGGGCTCTTCCGTTTCTGGAGTGTTGGAGTTGATTCAAAAAGGGGACTGTGGCTACAAGTGCATAACTCAGTTTCCCCTACCGCTCCCCTGTCTTCTCTCCCTACAACTCTGCCTGATGATTTCTGTGTGCTCATCTCATAAACACAGGCCTTTCTGGAGGGCCCTCTCCTCCCTCTGCAAAGGGAGGAAAGCTGCTTCAGAGTGGAAACCGGGGGTGGGGGTGCGGGGGGTCAGTCCAGCTGGCCCCTCCTACCCTCCTTCTTTGCAAGGCATTCCTTCCCTGTCACTGTTCCTCGCCATCGCCAACAACAGAACAATCCTTTCTCATGACGGCCTTGGAAGGTCATGAGTGACGGCTAACTTTATCTCAAAAGAGAGATCTTGACCTGGATCCTACTATCTTAGTTTGCCATCAGTTAGCCTTCACTCAGCCTTCACTCATGACATTCCGAGGCTGTCAAGAGAAATGATTGTTCTGTTGTTGGTGATGGCAAGAAACAGTGATGGCATTCAGGGTCTCATCCCTGCCTGCTGAGCGTCTATTAGGCCACACCACATTGCTTCCAGCAGCTCCAAACACACTACTCTCTGGGACCCCCCCCCAACCCTTTGTACAGACTGTTTCACTCACCTAGTCACCTTTTTAAATGGAATAAAGAGTTACATCGTTCTGATTATGCCTTGACACTGTTCTGAACACTTCACAGATATTACTTCATTTATCCTCACAACCTTATTGTAAGTACTATTATCACCCCATTTAATAGATAAGGAACTTGAGGATAAGAGGCATGGGTTCAAACCCAAGCAGTCTGGTTCCCTAGTCAGTGCTCTGAGCGACTGCACTATGCTGCCTTTTAAACTTTTGACTCACTTCCATTTCTTCCGAACTGACCTTGGGTGTCAACACCTCTCCCCACCCCGCCCCTGACATTTTTGAGCTCCCACGGCTCTCAGTTCCCACCTTTGCTTCATAGTGTGATCAAACAATCTGATTACCTCTTTTACTTTTTCATTTTTGAAAACTTTGTATTGAAGTACCATAACACATAAGAAAATTACTCATTCTCTCTCTCTTGCCACCATGTGAAGAAGGTCCTTGCTTCCCCTTCACCTTCCACCATCATTGTAAGTTTTCTGAGGCTTCCCCAGCCATACAGAACTTTACAGGGCTTTGACACCTGAGTAACATACCTCATCTAAAGAAGGCACTGACTCCTGCCAGTATCTGACACCAAACTCAAGCTAACCAAAGCCTCATCTTTAGACCTAGGCAAAGTTTATATCTTCCAAGTTACAGAAATTCCATGTAAAGATGATGATCATGCAAGGATTCTAGCCAATTCTTGTCTCAGAATCAGACTCTCCTGCTGATGCACCTGAGGACCAGGCAGCTGGAGATTTCCAATCCCTGAGCTGGCAAGGCCAGCACCCTTAAATCAGCAAGAAGATACAGATGACTGGCCTCCTCCCTCATCAACCCTTAAGAATAAAGGATGGAAATCTCTGAAGGGTGAATGAAATAGAAAGAGCACTAGGTGGTTACAGGAGGATGAAAAAACTAAACAACTGCTAAAACAAGAACTAGGCAAAGAAACCATGAGATAATAGAAAATCTAAAATAAGGTAGAGAAAACGGCCAGAATCCCAGCCAGGGTGACACATCCATGACTCTTCTGGAAAAACCCAAATAAGGGAGAAAAGGGGTGGTAACCGGAGGGTCGGGAAGCTGAAATCCCCTCCTCAGGAGACCAGCTTGAGCCACATAATGGGACTCTGTCTCAATAAAAAGAAAAAAGAAAAGAAAAGCACTTGAGACATAAATGCACACTCTCGATGAACTGTTACGAAACCGCTCGACTAATCAGCTCTGAAATCAAGACCCAGAACATTCCCAGCACTCTAGAAAGTCTCTTTGGCTGGGTGCGGTGGCTCACGTCTATAATCCCAGCACTTTGGGAGGCCGAGGTGGGCAGATCACCTGAGGTCAGGAGTTTGAGACCAGCCTGGTCAACACGGTGAAACCCCGCCTCTACTAAAAATACAAAAATTAGCTGAGCCTGGTGGTGGATGCCTATAATCCCAGCTACTTAGGAAGCTGAGGCAGGAGAATAGCTTGAACCTGGGAGATGGAGGTTGCAGTGAGCCCAGATCGCACTTCTGCACTCCACCCTGGGCGACAGAGCAAGACTGTGTCTCTAATCACTCCATATTCTCACCAATATTCGGTATTGTCTTTTTCTTTTTAGTCAATCTAGTGAGCATGGTTTCATTTTGTATTTTCTTGACTACCATGAGGTTGAGCACATTTTCCTAAGTTTTTGGCCAGTTGGATATCCTCTTTTGTAAGGTCTCTGTTCAAGTGTCTTGCCTGTTCTTCTATTGGGTTATCTGTCTTTTTCTTTGTATATTCTGGATATGAGCCTTTTATTGGATACATACTTTGCAAATATTTTCTCTAATTCTATAACTTACTTTTTCATTATTTTAATGGTATCTTTTGATGACCAGAAGTTTTAAATTTTAATGCTGTTCAATGTATCACTCCTTTCCTTTATGGTAATTACTTCTTGGCTTTCCTTACCCTAAGATTAGAATTCTTTCCTTACCCCAAGATTATAAAGATATTCTCTTATATCATATTTTAGAAGCCTTATTATTTTGCCTTTTTTTTCTTTTTGAGACAGAATCCCACTCTTCGCCCAGGCTGGAGTGCAGTGGTGTGATCTCGGCTCACTGCAACCTTGACGTCTTAGGTCTTAAGCAATCCTCCTACCTCAGCCTCTGGAGTATGGTGAGAACACAGATCACTGCAGCCTCCTGGGCTCAAGTGATCCTCCCACCTCAGCCTCCCAAGTAGCTGGGACTACAGGCACACACCACCATGTCCAGCTAATTTTTAAGATGCAAGTGGGTTCCAGGCCCACAGTCTGGTAGCAGAGCCTGCATTTCCTAAGGGCAGGGTGCACGTCTGAGTCACCCGGTACCATTAGTGCTCAGTACTGGACCTAACATAAAGCCATTTGTCATAAATGAGGGAACCAACGGATGAAGGAAGAAAGGAAATAAAATACAATTTCTTATGTCAAGAAAATTGGAATTCTTGAATGCTGTAACTTAGGGGAGCCATGGAAGCATCATTTGGTCCCAATTTAATCATATTTGAAACAAATATTTTTTTTTCCTTGTCTTCATAGCTCTGCCTACCAGACATTCTCCTCCCTTTCCTAATCTGCTATTCTGGGACATGGCTTTAAGTATGGATTCCTGCCTTTCTCCTGGCCCCGAGAAAGTGGGGATGGCACAGGAGATATCCTGAGAGGGGTTGTTCAGAGTTGGGCAGCTCTCTTTTTCCACCCCCACCCCCCAGCCAACCTCCAGGCCTTGCGTGAAAAATGCCCATAGAATCCCATTCTAAATCAGTTTATGAATCCCACCTCTGCAGGCCCTAAGCATGCCTCCAATCCCAAAGCTTTTGAGAAACTTTCACCGGACCTTTGCGCCAACCCAGACCCTAGCGTCCCCTCCGCCCTGCCTCCTCTGTCTGCACTTGTAGCCCATGTGAGTTGCTCTCTCAGCAGCCTCTTGGCTATCTCTCCCCACCTCCACTCATGCCTCTCTTGAGCATCTCAGAAAGGCCCGAGCCTGACTTCCCCAGCCAGCTATTGTCCTGGCAGCACAGCCGCCACGCCAGAGTCCCCACCCAGTCAGCCAGCCAGCCGGCTGCTCCCTGGCCTCGCCAGCCCCCACTCCCCGCCCCGCCCCAGGGAGGACCAGGCTGGCAGCTGGGAGTCTCCCTGCCTGCTCAGCCTCCCTCCTTCCCTCCCTCTCCCTCCCTGCCTCCCTCCTCCTCCGCCCGCCCCTGAGGCAGGGACCGTGCAAATCGAGGAGAGGGGGGACAGACAGGCCTGATGGGGTCCAGCTTAGGGCTCCAGACTTTCCAATGATGCTCTATCCAGGCTGGGTGTCCTCAGCATCGTGGGACCTGGATTTGTGTGCACCGGAGTGGTTCCCAGGCCAGGAGGGTCCCTCCGGCAGGCCCTTGGTGCCCTCGTTTTGCATGAGGACCCCCCTCGGATGCTCTGAGCCACCCTCCTCAACCCGGATCTAAAACCCGGGACACAGCTATCAGGCCAGCCTCTCTCTCCACCCCACCCCCTCTTTCTGGCGTCCATCCCCTCCCCAACACCACCTCTGCTGCTGCCTCTGGCTGTGGACCTGCACCTCTTCCCCATCCCCGCCAGGCCCCGGGAGCGGGGTGAGCCTGGATGAGAGCCCCCACAACCTGGGGCTCTCCCAGGCCATGGCCCGTGTGCTCCCAGGGAGGAGCCCCGGACCCTGAGCATCTGCTGGAGGCTTGGCAGAGGCCCCGCAGGGACCGTGTCTTCTGAGGACAAAAGGCGGCGGGCAGCAGGCAGACGGAGGGGGGGTGGGGGGTGGGGGGACAGGGGGACTAGCAGCCAGGCAGGCAGACGGGTAGCAGGGGCCAGCACTGGCCCCCCTCCCAGCTTGGCAGTGGCATGAAGATGGGGGTGGGAGTGTATAGTGGAGGAAGCACCTGCCGGGACCCCCACCTGCCAGCTAGTTGGGCACCCCAAGGCTGTGTGCTGCCCACCTGGTGTTCCCCAACATCCCCAGCCCTGCCCAGTGCACCCCTCCGGTGCCTGCTTTCCCTGATGCCTGCGATTTAGACCAGCCCGGCTGTATCCACGGCAACAGAAGCAGGAGTGTCACTGGCCGCCAGATCACTGAGGGTCCCACAATGTGGCCCGGGCTGTGATTTATCCTGGGTGAGACAGCTTGAGCCCCCATCGTGGATTCCAAGACATCCCTGCTGAGGGAGCCCAGGTAAGCAGTCAGCATCCCTCCACCAAGGATGGGGGGGCTGGGACTTCTGTTCCGTCTCCCCACACGTATTTCAGAGTCTCCATCACTGCCATGCTCTCTGTCTCTCTCTGACTCTGTTAGTCTCTTTCTGCTCCATCACAGGGGCTACTTGGCACCCAAGCCTAGAGACTCCTCATCTTCCCCATCTTCCCCAATCCCAAATGTCCCATGAGAAAGGGAACCACCACCTGTTTCCCCTCACAGGGTCTGTTTTTATCGTCATGGTCACGTTTGAGCATGAGGCTGTGTTAATCTTTCCTTGTGTGCTGGCTGTGGAAGGGATGCCTGGGAGCCCGGCCGTGTTCCCTTCACAATGCCTGCACCCTGGGCAGCCTCAGCCTCTTGCGGCTGCTCCTCTCCCTCTCCCTCCTCCTCCACTCTCCTCCAGGATCCTTGGCCTGCTGGCAGGGTGTGTGTATGTGTGTGTGTGTGTGTGTGTGTGCACCTGGGTAGCAAGCAGGTGGGTAGACATGACAGAGAAGCTGCTCCCAGACCAGACCACCCCCCACTCCTTCTTTCCTCCTTTCCTTCCTTCCTTCCACCACCCCCCCGCCCCATCTCTCCCTACAGGTAGCAGACTTTTGCTCACTCACCACTGAAGATGTTGCCGATTCCAGCTAGGGGGAGGAAGCCACTGTAGGGCTGAAGGAAGGTGAGGTGGCGGGGCGGGGAGCACTTCCAGGCCCTAGGCTGCCTGATGGTTCTGTGGGGGCAAAGACCAAGCCCCATGACAACCTGCAGGGGCCAGGAAAAACATGGTTGTCCCCACAGTGTGGGCCCCAGCCTCCACCACAAGGCTCTCTGTCTCTGTTTCAGATGCCCATGTTGTGTCTGGGTCCCTGGATCTTGTGGCCTTGTGGCCTTGTGCCCAGTAGCCAGAGGTCCATGTATCTGGAAGGGCAGGAAAGTCTGGTACATGGAGAACATGGATCCTCCCAGGGACACTTCCCCCTACTACTAGCTCTGCAACTTTAGTGGAAGTATGCCACTTACTGAACCTCAGTTTTCCCATCTGTCAAAGAGGCCGGCAACCCTTCCCTGACTGGTATGTGTAGGGACTGAATGAGTTGGTGCATGTAAGTAAGCGATGCGCATCGAGGTGGCACTGAAGCAATGTCAGCAAAGCTCATGGTCAACATTGTTGCTGATTATTCATGATTAATAGTGCTATTGATTACTTGGAGGAGGGACTGGTCCTTCTTCTCTAGGGTCTCAGTAGAGATCTGGGGAGGGCAGCAAGTGGGCAAATAGAGGGGAGTGGAAGGGAGGCAGGAAAAGCCCTGTGTTGATACTTCTCATTTGTAGAGAATGATAAGTGGTTATGGGCAGAACCTCCCTCCCCCACCCCACTCCAGGCTTCTTTCCCTGCACCTGTCCCTGTTTGTGCGCGCACACGCACACACACACACACACACACACACAGAGGCTTGAGCCCCCATGAGCCAGCAGAGGCCTGGCTTGCAGCCTGCAGCCTTCTTGGCCCTGGTGATGTATGCGTCTCCCTGTTGAGGGGAGACTTGGCAAGAGTTTAGCCTGTGGTCAGTGGTTGGCAGGGCCTGGAGATGAGGCTGAAGCTCCTGAGATCACGGGGCTTTGGGTAGGGCTGGGGTGTGGCCCATGCAGCAGCCAGACCTGTGAGGGACGCGTCCCGAGGAGCTGCTCACCTAGAGCCTGGGGTGGTGGAAGACTGGGGTCTGCTGGCTGATTTTGGGGTGTGGAGATGTGATGGGACACAGACTATGGGGTCGGTGGCCAAAGGAAAAGGAGGAGAGGGAAAGACTGAGGCCCAGAAGACCGTCTCTGTGGAGGCAGGGAGGGAGGCTTTGAGTCATAAAGTAGACTTTTCTGAAGAAGCATTTGGTGTGGGAGAGGATCTGGTCTGTGGTCCAGAGGCCTCTGGGCCTGAGTATGGGTGTATATATGCTACTGAAAAGGTGTGGCTGAGTGTGTAGCCTGTGTGTGTGTCTGTTCATGGGCACTGTGGCTGTGCATGAACCTGTGTGTGAGCAGGCCATGTGATGGCATGCATGTGAGTGTGTGGCTATCTAGGTAGGCTTGTGTGTGTACTGTGGGGTAGGCATGACTTTGCATGTCTGTCTGGGTGAGCAAATGGGCATGTTTGATTTTGAGCCTGAGTGTGGGTGTTTTCTCTGAGCCAATGGGCCTGTTGAATGTCTGGTTGTATATGTGTGTGGCATCAGTTTTTCTTTGAGTGTACGTGTCTGATTGTGTGTGTATGGGTGTGTGGGCTTCAGAATGCCTGGGTATGTATATCCAATTAGATGAATGCCTAGTTGTATCTGATTGTGCATATTGGTGTGTGCTCACATGTGCATCTGACTGTGCATATTGGTGTGTGATCACGAGTGTAAGTGCATCTAAAGGGTGTGTTTGTGAGTGTAAGGACATATGTGTGCATGTCCATGCATGTATGAGAGGGTGTGTATGTGTGTGTACATATGAGTGTGTCTGTCCTGCATTTGTGTGAGTAGGCTTGTGACTTTCTGTGAATATCTATATGTGGCTTCTCCAGCATTTTAAATTATATAGATGTCCATGTGTGCATGTTCCAGTGTATGTCACCTGTAGACAAACCTTTATTTCACATCCGATTAGGGAAATGTTAGTGTAGGTGCGCACACTAGTATAAGGAGAACTAATTGTATGGGTAGAGGAGAGTGTGTGAATGAAAATCTATTTCGTGGGTATGCCTACATGTGCCCATTTGATTATGTATGTGAGTATGGCTTTGTGGGGGAGTGTATGCCTGTCTGCACACACACACACGCAAAAGGCTGTGTGCATAGGTGAATTGATGCACTGTCTATATGTTTAATTGTGTTTGTGTGAGTACATGCATGCATGAGTAGCTACTTGGGTGTGCATGTCTCATTATGTGTTTTGTCTAAATTTCTGAGTGTGTGAGTGTGAATGTGTATTTGAATATGCCTGTGAGTGACTGTGAGTGTATATATGGGTGTATATGCTAGTATGTGTGAAAATCTGGCTGTATTTCATTGAACATGTCTGTATATGCTTGCCTGTTCATACACATCTGTGTGTGTGTGTGTGTGTGAATATGCCTGTGTGTATGCCTGTCTGAATGTACAGGCATACACACATACAATGTGTGAACGTGCCAGTTTGTACAGTTCTAATTATTTGCATGTGTGTGTTTGTGTTTATACATCTTTGTTCTGGAACAATGTAAGGAAATGTGCATGCATGCCACTCTAAGCCTATAAGTGTGTTAAAGTGTGTGTGTGTGTGTGAGTGTGAGGATGTGTGTGTCTGTGATGAGTGTGGATTAGTCCTTTTTGTGTGGATGTACAGTTGTGCATATGTGAGTGTACTTCCATGTGTGTATGCATGTGAATATACCCTTGTGTCCAAGTCCATCTGTGAGAATATAGGTGTAAATGATTCCTCTTTATTGTGTAGCTTCTCATATGGGTGTATGAACATGTAGGAATGTATATGGTGTACATATCTGGCTGTGCTAGTGTGAGCGTGTTTTGTGAATACATTTGTATTTCTGTGTCTGAGTGTATGCATGTGGGAATGAATTAATAAACAAGTTTATGTGCATGTGAACATGCCCAGTTGCGTGTACAAGTCTGTGTTAGGAATGTCTGCATATCTATACATAATGTCATTTACAAGCATGTGCATATCTAGGTGTTTATGTGTGTGAGTACACCTACACAGGTGTGTGAGTGTGTAAATATATGTGGTCATGTATGGGGGTGTGTGCACACATTTGGGAGCTTGCCTCTCTGCGTCCATGTGTTTTCATCATCTCCTTGGGTGTGATACAAAGTCTGTCCGTGGACATGTGAAAGTATGACTGTGGGTACCCCTGTGTTTGTGAGTGAATGTATGTCATTCGTGAGCATTATGTCATGTGAATGTATGTCATGCATGCATGCCTATATTTAAGAGTAAACGGATGTACACATGTGACTAAGTACAGTGTGAGTGTGTCCATGTGTAAGAATGAGTGTATTTGTGCATGTGCCTGTCAGTTGGTGTGACAGAGAGATACTTGGCCTTGGGCCTGTGCAGATTGGGCCTTATTGGCAAGGGGATGAAAAGGGAGGATACTTACAAGTCTGTGTACCTCAGTATATATTTATGTGTATGACTGAGAGTCAGCGGTACCCTGCGAGACCATGTCTGTCTGTAAGTGTGTAGACATCCTGCAGATTGGCAAGCTATGACACCTGAGCAGCCTGTGACCCCCATTCTGGGGCTTGACCTTGTGATGGGCTTTTGTGGGGGGTCTCAGGATAATTCCTGTCATTTTTCACACTCAAGAAGTGGGAACCAACTGTGGCCGATATCCTACTGAGGAAAAGATTCCTTGAAACACAGAGACCTCCCTTCTCATCCCCCCGACCATCAAAGGCCCAGAGTACAGTGGCATTGTATGGTATCTAGGGTTGGTAAATAGTTTTCACTGAGAGGACCCAAATTATGCCATCCAGGCAGAAATCTAGATGTGAATGTGTATCTATAAAACTGAAAGTGCCGGGTGCGGTGCCTCACGCCTGTAATCCCAGCACTTTGGGAGGCCGAGGCAGGTGGATCACCTGAGGTCAGGAGTTTGAGACCAGCCTGGGCACCGTGGTGAAACCCCATCTCTACTAAAAATACAAAAATTAGCTGGGTGTGGTGGCACGCGCCTGTAATCCCAGCTACTCGAGAGGCTGAGGCAGGAGAATCGCTTGAACCCAGGAGGTGGAGAATCGCTTGAACCCGTCTCAAAAAAAAAGTGAAAGTATATCTTAGTAGAGTGTGTGTGTGTGTGTGTGTGTGTGTGTGTGTGTGTCTGTGTGTGGTGGGGGAGAATGGTATATCTGGTGAGAGAGAAAAGATGTGGTCTGCATGTGTGTAAAAGAGCATGAGCCAGGTGCGGTGCTCATGCCTGTAATCCCAGCCCTTTGGGAGGGCAATGCAGGTGGATCGCCCAAGGTCAGGAGTTCAAAACCAGCCTGACCAATATGGTGAAACCCCATTCTACTAAAAATTAGTTGGGCTTGGTTGTGCATGCCTGTAGTCCCAGCTACTCAGGAGGCTGAGACAGGAAAATTGCTTGAACCCAGGAGGAGGTTGTAGTGAGCCGAGATCACTTCACTGCACTCCAGTCTGGGTGAGAGAGCAAGAATCCATCTCAAAAAAAAGAGAGAGAGCATGAGTTTATGGGTGTTTCTGAGTAGGATGTGCATGTGAGGCATTTGGGTGTGTTTGGGAGTTGGTGGTGAGTGTGGTTGTATGAAAAGTGGCCTGTGTGAGTGGAGGATGGTATGAGTGAGAGTTGGGTTGGGGATATATGTGAGGATGTGTATATTTGAGGGGTGTGTGAGTATGGGTTTACCTGGATGGTGAGATAGGGTGGGGGGTATCTGGGTGGTGTAGTATTTGCTGATGTGGCTGTATCTGTATTGTGTGTGTAAGAGAGTGTGGGTGTTTTCTGGGTGGAGTATGTATATAAGGGAGTATGGGTGTATTGGGGTCAGGGAGATCTAAGCATGGTTGTATCTGGATGATGTATCAGTAAGCGACAGCACAAGTGTATTAAAGCAATGGAAGTGTGTGATAGGGTGTACAGTGATGGTGTGCATGAGAATGAGAATTTGGGCGCATCTGGGTGAGGGTGGGGCGTATGTATTTGGGGGTGTCTATGGAGTGTGTGTATGGGTGATGTGTGTGAGACGGTATGGATGTATCTGCATTGTGTTTGTGAAATGTGGGTAGATCTGACTGCTGGTGATTAAGAGAGAATTGGGGGTCTAGATTGTGTTTGTGTGTAAGAGAGAGTGAGGGTGTTTCTGAGTGTGGTAGGGGTGTGAACATGAATGTCTCCCATGGGAAGAGCGTGTATGTGTAACTGGATGGGGTGTGAGAGTTTGGGTTTAACTGGATTGGAGGTGAGTGTGGATGTAGTGGGGGAGTGTATCAGAATATATGTGCATATGAGGTGTGGGTGTATCTGGCTGGTGTGTGAAAAAGAAAGTGTGTAAGTACATTTGGGCTGTGTGTAAGACAGTGTGTGGATGTATTGGGGGTGGGGTAGGTTTGAATGTGGGTGTATCCGGATGGTGGGTGAGTGAGAGCACGGGTATATTTGGGGGATGGAGTGTGTAGAAAGGTATGTCTGGATGGTGTGTGGTGAGAGCTTTGGTTGTATCTGGGTGGTGAGTGTGGGAGTATATATACTTGGGTGTGGGTGTGAATGTGTATAACTGGATGGGGTGTGTGAAAGAGACTTGGGGGCACAGCTGAGTGGGAAGTGCGTGTATGGAGAGTGGGCACCTGTGGGTGGTGTGGAGGAGATGAAAGCATGGGTGGATCTGAGGAGTAGGGTGGGTGCAGAGGTGCACCTGGATGGCATGTGTGAGAGTCGGATATGTCCAGGTGGGATGTGTGTGTGGATGTAGTTGTACCTGGGTGGTGCATCTGGCTTTGAGTGGATCTCCATGGTCTATATGGGATGAATCTGGATGATGATGTATGAGAGAGTGGATGTGTCTTGGTGGGGCTGTGAGAGTGGGAATGTATTTGAAGAGAGAGAGAGAGAGCATGTGTGTGTGTGTGTGTGTGTGTGTGTGTATCTGTATGAGACTGATGTGTGTGTCTGTGTGTGTGGATGTATTTGGCTTGGGAATTTGTGTGAGTACTTGGGTGCAGTGTGGGTAAGTGTAGTGCCTTTGGAAGGTATGTGTGTCATTGTGGGTGTGTCTTAATACTGTGTGTGTGAGAGATTGCAGATGTGCCTGGTTCAGTTATGAGGGCTCTGAGTTGGAGTGGGGTACAAATTTGAGTGTATCTGTGTGATGTATGTGAGTGTGGGTCTACTGAATTGGGAGTCTGTGTAAGTGTGGAGGGCCTGTACGTGTAATTGCATTTGAGATGTGTGTATATGAGGATGGGTGTATTTAGATGGGATTTGTGTGAGAGGGTGTGGGTGTATCAGTGTTGGGTACATGTTTGAAAGTAGATGTGTTCAAGGAGAATGTGGGCACATCTGAGTTGGAGTATGTGAGAGTGTGGGGTATATCTAAGACCGCAGAGACCTGTAGGATGTGAGCAGGGCTCAGTCTACCTCTGAATGTCTACATGGCCATGAATCAGATGTGTATATCTAAATAGGATGTGTCATCTCTGGGTGGTGTGAGAGTGTGTTGGAGTGTGTGTGAGTGTGAGTGAATCTGGGGAATGTGCATGTGGCCGCATGTGTATGTGGCCAGCATGTGAGTATGAGGATAGCATGTGTGAGTATTTGGGTGAGGAATATGTCTGAGAATGTGGGTGTATCTGTGTGTGAGTGTCTAGGTAGTATATCTGGAGGTTTTGTGTGTTCGATAGTGTGGGTGTGTCTGGGTAGGGTGTGTGATTGTGGGCATGTGTATGAATGTGTATGTACTTCCCAGGGCATATGTATCTCTGCTGAAATGTCTGTAAATGTGAACATGCCCATATTTGTCTATGTATGTGACTAGGTGCGTGTGACCATTTGTACCTGAGTGTATCAGCTGGATTGAGTGTGCACGTGCTTGTGCTAGAGCGGTGTATATCTGTACTTGTGCAGGAGGTGAGTGTATTTCTACATGTAAGTTGGATCTGCAAGGTCTCTGGAGGCAGCCTTTGTATTCTAATCCTGGTTCTGCCATGTATTAGCTGTATGGCTTTGGGCAAGTCACCTAAGTTCAACAAAGCCCCAGGTCATTGCTGGGCATGGTGGCTCATGCCTGTAATCCCAGTACTTTGGGAGGCTGAGGCGGGCAGATGATCTGAGGTTGGGAGTTTGAGACCAGCCTGACCAACATGGAGAAACCCCATCTCTGCTAAAAATACAAAATTAGCCAGGCGTGGTGGGGCGTGCCTGTAATCCCAGCTACTTGGGAGGCTGAGGCAGGAGAACTGCTTGAACCTGGGGGTGGAGGTTGTGGTGAGTTGAGGTCACGCGATTGCACTCCAGCCTGGGCAACAAGAACGAAACTCTGTCTCAAAAACAAAAATGCCCCAGTGTCTTATCTGTAAAAGTGGGAGTACTATTATCTATCTCAGGATGAGGATGGGGTGAGTTATATGAAAGGCACATAGAGGCCAGACACGGTGGCTCACACCTGTAATCCCAGAACTTCAAGAGGCCTAGGCAGGCGGATCACCTGAGGTCAGGAGTTTGAGACCAGCCTGACCAACATGGTGAAACCTTGTCTCTACTAAAAATACAAAAATTAGCCAGGCGTGGTGGCACACACTTGTAATCCCAGCTACTCGGGAGGCTGAGGCAAGAGATTTGCTTGAACCTAGGAGGTGGAGGTTGCAGTGAGCCAAGATTACGCCATTGCACTGCAGCCTAGGTGACAAGAGCAAAACTCCGTCAAGAAAGAAAGACAGAAAGAGAAAGAGAGAAAGAAAGAAGGAAAGGAAAGGAAAGGGAAAGGAAGGAAAGAAAAGAAAAGGAAAGGGAAAAGGAAGAAAAAAGAAAAAGGAAAGGACTTAGAACAGTGCCTGACATGTAATGAGTCCCCTGCTCCATATAAACCATTATGTGTTACCATAATTATTAGCCATGCCAGTGTGTAACAGTATCTGTCCATCTGTAAGTATGAATGGGGTTTCTATGTGCATGTTTGCCCCATTATGTGTCTATATGTCTGTGTGAGAGAATGAGCATATCCTTTGTGTATCTGAGTGTGTTTGTACATGAAAGCGGATTTGTACTTCTGTGTATAGCATGTGTCCTGGCTGTGAATGGAGGAGGTTGGTCCTGTGTGTATATTTCCCGCTGCACACACATCTGGGTATATGAGTGCACATGCCTGTATCTGTGGTAGCGTAGTGTCTGTGAATGTGGGTATGACCTGCATTGCTGGTGTGTCTGCACATGTAAGCATGCTTCTATCTATTTGTGTGCATGCCAGTGTGTTTTTATCTGCCCATGTAAACAGGTTTGCAAAGGTCAGTATGTAAATGTATGTATGTGAATCTCTGTTGGGAGTGCCTATAAATGTCAGAAGCTTGGTATCCAGGTTTATATGTGATGATCCAGGTGTGTGTGTGTGTGTGTAAAGGGCTAGTGTCTATATGGCCATGTATCAGGATACGTCTATCTGGGATGTGTGGGTATATCTGTAGGTGTGAATGGGTGTGTGCATCTGAGGGTCTCTCTGTATTCATAAACCTCAGTGGCTATGTGGGTGTGTATTCGTGAGTCTGCAATTCTCTACATGCCTGCTTGCCTTTGTGTGCGTGTAGCAGTGAGGCTGAGCCATGTGCTTGTATGTGTGAGTGTATCCGTATATGGATGTGTTCCAGGGCAGATTTGTGAGAGTGGCTTTGTGTAATAATATAGTGAGTTTTAATCTCTTAGTGTAAAAGCCAGTGGGGTGGGGCATGGGAGGGCCTGGATCTATAGGATGTGAGCAGGACTTGACCTATGTCTTCTTATATCTGTGCATGTAAGACTGTATCTGTGTGTAGGATCATGTAATTTGGTTCGTATGTATGTATGTCTATAAGTGCCTATGTGAATGGTGAATGCATCTCTGTCTAGGCCTGTATTTCCTTTTTTTTTTTTTTTTGTAGAAGAAAAACTATTAAGAAGGCTTTGAATTTAAAAACTAAAACTCTTAATACAATTTTTTTCTTTGTGAGACAGGGTTTCACTCTGCCGCCCAGGCTGGAGTGCAGTGGCACGATCTTAACTCACTGCCACCTCCGCCTCCACGCCTGGCTAATTTTTGTTAAATATAGTTTTTTTAACCCTTAAATCAGCTCAACAAATATATAATCAGTAATTCAGCTGTGTAAGATTAAAGGTCCATTACTTTATTTAAAATAAAATATGTTTTAGGACAGGTGTGGTGACTCACACCTGTAATCTTAGCACTTTGAGAGGTCAAGGTGGGCAGATTGCTTGAACCCAGGAGTTTGAGACTAGCCTGGCCAACATGGAGAAACCCCATCTCTACGAAAAATAGAAAAATTAGCCAGGTATGGTGGGGTGCACCTATAGTCCCAGCTATCTGGGAGGCTAAGGTGGGAGAATCACTTGAGCCCAGGAGTTTGAGGCTGCAGTGAGCCATAATCATACCACAACACTCCAGCCTGGGTGACAGAGTGAGACCATGCCTCCAAAAAAAAAAAAAAAAAAAAAAAAACCCAGAACAAACACTACAAAAAAAAAGAAAAAAAAGCCCGGCATGGTGGCACATGCCGTTTGTCCCAAAAAAGTGGGGGGGGTAA